>OZ026626.1:15856170-16083670 GCA_964020975.1 Hermodice carunculata | reverse complement strand
AACTCTAAAGTAACACGATTGAATATGGTTACAATACTATGATATTACCATAGTGTGTTTTTTAACATAAAAGTACAGAAAAAACATGACCCATATTCTGAAATTCCAAACCCAACAATGACAGCAAAGAGATTCTAGAGTTACAAAAGTACCAGCACAAATGTAAAAAAATTTTAAATGTCCGTCCGGGTGAAAACTTGCATTTATTATTATTATTACTATTATTATTATTATTTATTATTATTATTACTATTATTATTATTATTATAATTGGCATCCATTAGTGAAAAATACGATAAATTTTTAGTCGACCTGTATGGGATTCGAACCCACTACCCTCGGCACACTCGCCTAGCCAAATGTAGTCGAACACGCTGACCTCTAGGATATTCAGAGTATTTGGGGGAATTAAACTCTATCAATGTGATCTAACTGCTAGAGCGTTTGAACAAGTGATGTGGTTACAGTTTGAGTGTCATGACTGGGCATCATTCAGTGTTACTAAATGTCCATTACACAAGTGTATATATTCAATTATGTATGGTCCTAAATATCTACGATTATACTGTGCACCTTGATCAGTTTGTTTGCGAAAAATGTGTAGATTCACTTTGCTTTTAGAGCCTGAAGGTTCTCCATACATATCAACATATATGCTTCATTGTCACGTTTAGGATTGGCACATATTCCTTGAAAAATGATGCATATTAATATAGAGAGTGTCTAAATTCACACCCGCCATTTGAAGACAAGGTGATAGCAAAGGCCTCTGCATATGGTGTGGCGCAATATATGCATTAGTATTACTGTTTATTCTTGATTTCTCTCCCCATACCGCTGTGCAAATTCTTTTGATCACCAAGTAGGAATGTAGCTTCACTTGAAATAGTACTTTGTAGTTGGGTCAGGGAGGCTGGTGCACATACATGGTGATGTGGACATGTTGTATTTTGATCTGTGCAGCTTTTGAGAGGCAGGGGCTTGCATCAGGAAGAGCCATTAGAAATCACGCGGTGAGCAGCTTGGGTAATTTATTTTTAAATGCTTCTTGGTGCTTCAGGGACACTGATTTATAAAACGTATGCTTCTGCTATTCTTTCTCTCTTTATTTTTTTAATGTTTGAAGTAATCATTCAAACACTAACGTATATTTCCGTGCAACTAGGTTACAAGGTACGTTGAATCAATATCCAGCAAACATATTCACAAGCAGATAGGAATAATGACATTGTCACATATTTCTAAAATTATAATTTGACCTATAAGAGTACATGTCAGCAAGTTTATTATATGATTACCGGTGTACTTGTACCGTAGTGTTCTCCAGCAGTAGTGACCGATTCTATAATAAAGTATAGGCGACATGCCTCGAGAACTGCTGTATCAATTTTTTATTATTTTTTTTTTTTTATTTATTTTTTTTTTTTTTGAGAAAGCATTGCTGCGGTAATTTGGGGACATCTAAAACGACATTCCTTAATGAAAGTGCCCAGTCAACTGGTTCCAAATTCTGCTGAATTTATTCACATAAACATTAATAATTGATTTACTAACTACGAACATGAAATTATGTTGGTGGGAGTCAAACTGGGGCTGCAACCATTAAAAAAAATGCTAGGCCAGATCCGTGCCCCTATTAGGCTCGTGCGTCACTGCTTGAGCCTCTGCTCAGCCCAGGTAGCGCTGCGTAGTGAGCGAGAGGTGGACAGAGCTTCAAGGTTACAAGGCGCATTTACCATTTAAGTTGCATTTTCATATATGGTACTGGGGACATTTACACGTGGCAGTTCACCGTTGAAACGCCGTCTGTGCATTGGAATATTCAAAGACACGGCCTTCACCAATTTGGCCGGCAACGTTTTCTCGAGGAACAGTTACCCACTGTTTGCTAATTTACTTCGAGCCATACGTTCTGCTTTTTAAATTGCCAAGGTTCACAGGTTTGTGCGACTTTTCATTCAGTATTAAACCTTTATTTGCCAAAAAAAGTACGCTAATGTACAAGAGAAACGTACACTTGGCAGAAATTTGGAACAATTTAGAAGTTGAAAAATGGTAATATAGAACACAAAAAAATCAGAAAAATCGTAGCATCACCTGGTGAACCAGTAGTCCCTAGGAGTTTTCTTTGTGTGATATCAAAGCAATCGGGTGAGCAGTTCCCGAGAAGAATTTTTTAAGATTTGCCCCCAAAAAGAACAAAAAAATTCATAAACAAGAGGGCTATGTGAACAGCCCATGCTCACCTGACCTAGACATTCATCACACTTGCAGCTCTGTGAACTTGGAATATGATCAAGGCCACCCATGTACGGAGTAATTCTGACCTTTACAGAAGATCGCTGACATGTGCAACATCAAGATCCCAGTTCAAGTAGTTCTCAAGTTATAGTGAAGAGTAAAATTCATGTATGTTGCACTGTGACTCCAGAAATGAGGTCAAGGTCACTCGTGTACTGTCTAAGCATGACTTTCATAGACAAACATTAACATGTGCAACATCAAGGTCTTAAGTCAAAACAGATCTCAAGTTATCAAGTGAACAGTTAATTTTGTGTCGGTTGTCCTGTTACCTTGGGAATGAGGTCAAGGTCCAAACATCACTAGAGTATGACCATTTGCACCAAATTGGTAGACACTTATAAAACGATATCCATATCACGTTTGGCACATGTCTGGCCAAAATTATTTAAGTTATACCCATTGCAAGAAATTCCCATGTTAAACTATTTAAAGATTTGAAAAAAAAATCATAAACAATCCAAAAATCACTGGAGCGTAACCATTTGTACAAACTTGGTGGAAATGCACCCAAAGTACATTGCCACCGAGTTTGAAGTAAATCTGACAAACCGTTTCTTCAGAGAAGTCCAAAATGTGAATTACGATTTAAATGCCCATTGACTTGATAGTAAGCAATGGAAAAGATGTATTTAACAAGAACCTGCATTAAAAAAAAAAAAAAATCGGGAATGCACAGCAGTGCCACCTACTGAAAAAAATTGACCCTTCCATAAGGAACATATCCACCAAGTTTCCGCTTTATCTGAGTGACGGTTCTGGAGGTGACAAAAATTGGAAAAAACACACCCCAAAAAAAAAAAAAAAAAAAATGATAATAAAAAAAATATTTAAAAAGTCGAGGCCTCGACGATCCATAATTAAAAGGAGACCAATTTTTAATTTGAAATTTATTTTGCATTTGAATTTGGATGAAGAAGACTGTATACGCAAATCGACTGAAATATACCGATAGCATCCATGACCATCGCCCTAACCCAGATATGGGTCTCTCCCTGTCTTGAACGACCCCTCCTCAAAATGACCACCTGGTTTGAAGGACTACATTCGGTCTCTTGTTTTTCTTTAATATTTACCTCTTATGAATGACCACCTATTGAACGCGACCAGCGACCATGCCAAATGAACAGATTTTGCAACCACATAACACAAATGGGGGGGGGGGGGTGGTGTGCTTTTTTCGTTATTCGTTATTGGGCCTGTTTACTTAAACATGAATTGTGACTGAGTAAAAAAACTTAACTTACTGAGTAAAATAGTTGGTGATCAGGGTAGTTCCTTGTTATGCATTATTTATCAAAATAAGTACACTTGAAATGTGATTGTAGTAATTTGTACTTTTCCAATTTGCTGATATCTGTGATTGATATTACTATTTTGTCGAAAAATGTGATTAAGATTTTGATGATTGACATAACTGTGACAGATATGGGCTAATGAATTCACTATGATCTGTGAAAAGGGCCTTAGAATTGACTGTGACCCGTGATCCAGAGGGGGTATTCCTGCGCCCCACAAATTAGAGCCATATCCAGCCACTACGCCTCAAATTGGCTGACAAAATAAATGCACGCAACTTCCCCGTTGTCATAAACTTTACATGATTCTTGTCGAATTTAGTGAGTGCAAACATTACAGGATTTCTTTCTACAATAAATTTCCTTGAACCAGTTTTTGATTTGATCAATCTGTGTCTATTCCTCCTCATTTTAAATTATTACGAGCGTAGGATCTTTCCATTTATTTACACTTTTAAATGACAGTGAATGTGGCATACTCCGCATGTATCGGGCCTCTCCATAGCGGCTCTAAGAGGATTTCGACCACTATATTTGTTTCTCTGTATGCTGGGATATTATGGATTGTTTTCTGAACTAAACCTCATAAAGATCGGCAAAAATTTCGTTGTAGTGGGAACTTGATCGCTCTCACTCATGATCGTCCATATCATCCACCTTGAAATGCTTCAAATCCAAATGCAGGACGAAGGTTGCCGGAAATTTGCGGAATAATTTTCGTCATTTTCCCGGAGATCAACAACCCACGTGGTCATCGCTTTTTTGCATGCGAAACTAACCTAACCGTGGCATATAAGAGCAAAGCTACGGTACAGAAATATTATTTAGTGTTCTCATTTCTAATCGAACGACGTTTTGATATAGAATATTTATAAAATGACCGATGATAACTTTCCCTATATCAAAACCCCGATCAAGCACGTGCTTGCCTGCATGACTCAGCGACCGATACTGACGAAGTGGGTCGATGTATTTTTCCCACGGTTCAGATCGAGGTAAACATGGTGCCGAAAACACATGTGGTGGCAGTGGGAAAATGCCGAGTCTTATTTTGATTCATAACTTATGAACTACGGTGACTAACGCTCCAAGGAACGTGTAGAATAAAGTTAAAGAAGTGAGTAATACCATGAAAACAATTTTACGACAGTTTACTTCAAGCTCATTACCCGGTACTTCGCAAGCGAAAGCTCCGTACGGGGTGATGCATCAGGCCCATTGAGCGTAATGGGAAGGCAAAACGCATGACCAGCAAATATTTTCAAGTTGCAACAGTTGTCGTCCACTAGTTTCACCACCCAGACAAGCGTTCTTTATTGAGATAAAGATTTTAAAGTTGTATGGGCTAAATTTAATAAATCGTGATTTGTTTCCAAAACATATGTAATCGATCATCATGAACTGGTGGTTGCAGAAATTTGCGTACCTCGTTACCACCAGGGAAAAGCCGCCCAAGATTTGAGCTCTTCGTGTTAAGCTCGCGAGTGTGGGGCTCCTCCAATGAGAGACCACCTGTATTATACGGCCGCTTTTTGGTCTGTGCGGCGGGTGGTCGCTAAAAAGCGGGACTACTGTACTCTGATTTGTGCACTTTCTCTTCACCGCACAGACCGTGGAAGCGTGGTTTCCCTCAGTGCCTCACCACGTCGGCCTCGCAGTCCCACTGCTCCAAGCATTACACAACATATTAACTCGATCAGCTTGTTTACTTCTTGAAACAGCGGCCATAAAATTTTCACCGAAAAGACCCGAAAAACTCTATAGTGACAAATGTTCCAAAATCAATCAGGCTTCCCCGCCATCGGGTGTATGATGACATGTTTCATGATGAACAAACGTAGCATCGTTGCGATGAAGTATTCTGCCGATTTTGTAACATTTGTACGCTAATTAAGCTTTTATTAAATAGAATTACCGCTCCACACTTTGTATCACAACCTGGTAATTAAAATCCACTTATTTTTGTCGCCAGTCCACTATTTGCCTTCCTGCGCCGAGTAATGCGTCTAAACATAATCACTGGTCAACATGTGCGATTCCAGTTCTTCCTTTGTTTAATGGTTAACCTTGACGTTGTTGACATGTGAGAGCCTCGTGGCGACCGCTGTCACAGGACCACAGCTCCGTTTCGTACAAAACAGCTCCGCTGGATGTACCTTAAACTTTATATACTTTTTACAGCAACTTGAATATTTTGTCCCCCTTTTTTATTAGGGATGGTTATAAAGAACATTTACACAAAATTCTAGCGCTGTCTGGTTGACTATAAACCTCATCACATGGCACACATTTTGTTAAACCATCAACACAAACTAGGGCACCTTTACCATTTCTTTCGCGGTCCTTTAGAAAACTTTCATGACTCTTGATACGACCCCTAAACAGTAAAATGACGCTTTTTAAAAAATAAGACACGACACAACTTAAAATAAACATTTTATTCGATCTTCTCACATATTGCAGACTTACAATTGTATCATTTCACACATAAATCAGTGCACTGTGGTGTATCGGTTACTTAACATGTGAATAGCAGGCTAGATTTTCGCCATATAAATATGCAGGGGCAGGGATTACTTGTGATGCGTGAGATATTTTGGCAGAAGAAGATTGCTGAAGCATACAATAATTCAAGTCTTTCCAGTTTTCAAGATAACAATGGCACGGTCATGTTGTAAACATTCTTTATTCTGCAAAATTTCAAAACTGTGCGTGAAAAAATGTACGCTCATTCTTCTGAATTGGATAAAGATTAGCCACACCTTGTTCCGTATAGTTAAATGGTCAAACATGACGCTCTTTGGCGGAATTTTAACCTGTGGGGGTCCCGTGGTCCGCTTTTGTGAGGACTCTACCTTTTCACAGACCATGGATAATATGTTTAGCCATAGTAAGGGGTGTACAACACTTATACACATATTACACAAAACCTGTTGCTCGGTTACAAAATTGAACGATTTTTGTAAGGTGACAACCCGACTTTTTCGTCGATGGAAAGATCAAGGTGTCTTCATTGTTGTATCCATTAAGCGATATTTCGTCAGGGCAGCTGTGAAATTGCATATCCTGCATTTAAAAAGCGCAACAGAAGTTTGTCAGTTTGGTACTATTAATTTCAAGTTTGTTTTTTGCTTGCTTTTGTTTCTAATTTAAGGGAGTTCATGAAAAGACATATATATATATATATATATATATATATATATATATATATATATATATATATATATATATATATATATATATGTGTGTGTGTGTGTGTGTGTGTGTGTGTGTGTGTGTGTGTGTGTGTGTGTGTGTGTGTATCTTCAATTAAAAATATGACAGAGTCTCTCTCATCTACCATTTCAGGCAAGACAATGAAAACATGCAGGTGATGGCGCCTTGCCACAATTATGAACTTGGTTATGATGTGTGGTATTTTAGTGTCAATTCAGGGGTGAAATTTATTTCTTCATAAACAATAGGTATGTTAAGTTGCATGCTGATATTTTTGTACTCTCTGAATAGAGGCCTTTTGCTGCATTTTAACTATGACCTTATTACTGGATTGGAATCGGTGAATATAGTTAATGTTTTCCACAACTATTTGATAAATAGTTCATTGGCTTCGTTGTGCTGAAGGCTGTGTTTTCCGGCCAACACATATGTGAAAAAAGCCTTTGTGTTGTATTCCAGATTCATAAATGTCACGTGAACGAAGCAGACCTACATTATCCTCAGCTCAACTGACTGTCAAGTCAGAACGCTAAAAGGTAGCAGACCTACCGTGTCGCTTCCCAGCTTTTGCACAGGTGATAAATTTGGGTTTTAAGTTTAGTTTGTAGTCAGTGAATTGAAAATTTATGAATATCGGTATTTTTTTTTTTTTATAAACAATATGCTTTTAATAATCTACATAGTGACATATGCTGCAAACAACGATATCATTTTTTTGTTTTTTTGTTTTTGGTATTCATATAATAGAATGAAGAAGCAATTGTGGGCGAACATCGGTTGCATGAGTGACGTTTCAGCTACCTGATAGGACAGAAAAAACATTACCCATATTCATAAATTCCAACACAACAATGACAGCAATGATATCCAAGAGATAACAAAACATCAACATTCACCTTACAATACCAATCGTAAGAAACAATTTTTACTGCTGAAAAGGTAACTCAGAATTTAAACCGGTCGTCCTAGCCTTTGAAATATTCTTCATTAACTTTAGTTGGTCCGAAACATACAGGCACAAGTTGAAAACCGAACTTCATCACTTGTGCCAAAGATGAGAAAGAGACATGCAAGGCCTGTTACCTCTTGGTGTTTCTGATTTGTCAGTCAGTTGAACATACAGCAAAGCAAGAAGGCATGCCTAAATCGGTTTTGCGATATTTATGAATCTGGAACATCAAGTTTCATGTGCCTGTACATGTGTGGTATTATTGGAGGTCATAGTCTGATCCCACTCAAACAGCTGAATGCATTAGGGATGCATCGTTGTTCTTTGCATATCAGTGTTCATGGCGTCTCTAACATTTCAAAACAGCTTTATTTTTGGCCAATGGATGATTATTTTTGCAACCTTCAATTCTAAGGTCTAAGAGTGAAACGATCTAAAACACCAGATACTTTTATGCAGTTGTGCCAGAAATCGGGAAGATTTTAGTCTGGATAAAGCTTTATTGACTGATGTGGATGATGCATGTATACAAATTACAAGTACATGGCGCTAACAAATTTTCCTCCTGTTATCTTAGAAATTTGGATTTAGAAAAAGTATATAATATTTTGATCAGTGAATAGTGGCCGCACAATGAAATTAAAAATATTATAATGGACTGGGCTCTCCTATATACCACACATATTCAAACATACGCACCCGTGTGTGTGGTGACATGTCGTACAAGTACGTTCATGTAGTGGTCACTGCCAAGTCAGGCGCCTTGCTGCCCTCTATGTCACAGCTGGCAAACAAGGCTCCCAGCATTATCCATTACTATGACATTGTTTTGTAAAGCTAATAATTATGAAGGGATATCTGAATGCAATACTATGTAAAGACCGATTTGATATTCACTTTATATCCACTTCTAAAAACTAAAATTCCTCTTGATCTAGGAGTGTTGAACAGGGTTGTATTGACATCCGCCCAAATTAAACGACTATGACACTGGTCTTGAATGTTGATATACCTTTCTTATTTTTAAATTAATACATATAAAAGTCATCACAAGACAACTGCAGTTTATCTGGATTATTTCCATTATTTGTTCCCATCAACGCACATCCACCAAATATAATAGTAATAATTTGAATCGTAACTTTTTTTTATGTCGGTGTGGACTTCAATGGTTTATGAAAACAACTTGTACATTAAAAGTTACACTTGGCCAGATGATACGGGAACTAAGGTAACTTCGCTTGTAAGCTATTCCTTGTTAATCAACACAAACCATGGCTTTACAACTGATGCTTCTATAAAAAGATGCTTCGTGCAATGCATAATATGATAGTGCGGCCTGATATATATATAGATAGATATATATAGATTTATGCTTATTGTTGTCTTATGGTGGCATTTAATATATGTGTCTCATCTTAGTGCCTCATTTTTTTATTATATAATACCCTTACATTTTTAAAATTGATACTTTCGTTTTTGTAAAGTAACGTTGGGTGTGTCCGTATAACGATTGTCTCAATGGTAAGTTACAGTACAGCTCTCGCATCATGTACGACCCAAATTTGCACAGTTTTACGCATACTTGAGCACTGCGCCACGTATCTGGCATGTCGCCAGGGAGATATGCTTGCTACCGGCGTGCTCCAACGTGCGCGAATGCCTTTTTAAGCATGCGTTATAGTGCTCATTTCTTTCTTTCTTTTTTTTTTTTTTTTTTTTGCATCTGGCGACTGGCGTGCTACAAATGCGTTGAGCCTATCGCATGATGCTCAATGCCTGTCTGGCGAGGTTGAATCAACTTTTCAAACCGTGCGCGCAATGCTAGCATTGCCTGTCAGCCATTCTTGTTATGAGGAGAACCCCTACGGCGCTGGTTGATTTGAACCAATCATAAATGACATGTTCACCTGAACCTACAAAAAGCATCACAAGGGAACCGGCGGTGTCAGGGCCACAACACACAATGATTTCTATTCCTCCCCAGCTCCAACCAAGGCCTTGTCTTAACCGTTTTGTGTGCGGTATGGACAGCGACAAACCACACAAATCTTGTAAAAGTTTTTGTATGTCACGAGCTGTTTTATCCTGATTAAAAGTCATAAGAACATCGATCAATTTCCGATGCTGATCTGTTACTTTCTGTGGCGCCCGTCAACAAGTTTTTACATCGGTGGGAATTCTTCCTGTTTCTCGATGGTATTTCACCACACTTTTTAATGTAGTTAGTTCAAAAGTAACATGGTGCCGTAGAATCAGTATATTACTGATTTGACTAAAATTGTATCCACCCTGCTTTTCCCAAACAATTTTCCATTTCAAATTCTCACTGACACAATGGAGGAATAAACTAAATTATTTCTCTATGCTCGCGCCATCTTGCTTTTGGGGCAAACTAGACGACATGTTGCAAATCTTGGAAATCTTTTGTCTGGAAATTAACTGACGACAGTCATACTTTTTTCCGCATGTGCAAGACATGGACACTTAAGTATACGTAAATTTTTACAGATTAAAGAACGGAACTTACAGTACCAATCGAAAGTCTTTTTGCACCTGCACTCGCTGACCACGCGCGACTCTCGCGCTGACCAAGGCAGTATGTGGCCATGGACATGGCCGCGGAGGATCGAGATGAAAATATGTTTACATGTTTACCTACTTTCAAGTATATAATCAATTTCAACGAATGGCCAGTTGTCACAGCTATGAAAAAAAAATATATATATCGAAAACCACAATGTTCGGTCACTCGAGTGGACTTCATCAGAAATACCATCCACCAGTGTTAGGGTTTTACTGCCAATAAAATAATAGGTAGGCTATAGTGCAACACATCCGTTTCCTTGAGACCGATGGGCGCTACTGCGGTCTTGTCGTTGGATAGTTCACCTTAAATTTTGTTCCAGAAACATGAATATGATAAATCTTACAGTACACGTCGAGGCCTACGAGTACGATTGTCCGAATTTACAAGTAAAACTTGCAAGTTACATTTGCTTTCAGCACGGAGTTGGTAGGCTAACCCTTGATAAGCAATAACCAGTTAGCCCATGGATGGATGGATGGATGGATGGGTAGATAGATAGATAGATAGATAGATAGATAGATAGATAGATAGATAGATAGATAGATAGATAGATAGATAGATAGATAGATAGATAGATAGATAGATAGATAGATAGATAGATAGATAGATAGATAGATAGATAGATAGATAGATAGATAGATAGATAGATAGATAGATAGATAGATAGATAGATAGATAGATAGATAGATAGATAGATAGATAGATAGATAGACACCTGTCTGGATCGTGCAGCTGTGGAAATCTGGACTGCAGAGCTGTCAATCATTTGCCTGAAGACATGGAGATTTTCGTGACGCGGGCAACTGGCAAGGTGCAAACATGACCACACTGCATCATTTGTTTTAGGGGCTGTTTGAAGTAGCGTCGGTTGCAAAGAACTGGCTTCATACTTTCAGTTTTAATCGCGTGCCTGGGAAAAAAAGAGATACATCACAACTGGCTGATAAACTCTAATACTGAAATACGATAAAGTGCAATATGGACGTAAAATGATCAACCTATTCAAGCAACGGTCCCGGGGCAAACTTGTTCCGGAATAATGACCACTGCCTGATAATCGACGTACACACATACAATTTCTACCTTGTACACTGGCAGAAAGTTTCAGATCTTGCGAGTTATGTGACCAGTATTTTGGCAGTACATGGTGACGGCCATTGAAATGCCGGCATCATCCAGAACTTGAATAGTCATCTGGGTAGTCAGCATTTTGACATTACAATTGTATCCATCCTTGATTTCCTGTTGAAGTATGATGACGATTGTCGCGAATCGTCCATAGTTTTGCCATTCATTGACAAGATTTATAATAATAATAATAATAATAATAATAATAATAATAATAATAATAATAATAATAATAATAATAATAATAATGATGATGATGATGATGATAATACTAATACTAATACTGATACTAATACTAATAATAATAATAATAATAATAATAATAATAATAATAATAATAATAATAATAATAATAATTTAATAAGCACCGAGAGACTGATTTGGGATCGAAGACAAGTTGACCATTTTTGAAGTTTGCATATTTACAGACACAATTTCAGCTTTCAGATAAAAAATATCCATTATAATTTATAGACGGCAAGTGTTAGTCAACACCCATGCGACGCAGTTTGCAAAATAAAGTTGCAAATCTAATATGTGTATTAAAATACATGGGTTCTTCCCTCAAGGGCTGGAGTTAAATTGCCAGATAGAAGGTGAACAAAAATAACGTGGAGCCAAATACCTTCCCATGTCGGACATTTGGGCACACCTAACTAACTAGCTTTCTTCTCATGGCAGGATTTTATCGACCATTTCTTGTAAAATGTGTGCACGTTCGCAATCCAGAGAGTGTGATTTAACAAGGAGCATGCGCCTACAATCCACAGTATTTGGTCTTTTCATCGGCACTGCCAAACAACATCAGTAAATGTAATTTAATTTTCAGACTAGCAATGAACGCAACCTAGCGCTTAGTTGTCCGACAATTGGGCACCCCAGTATACCTATATGAATGATTCCACACTTGATACAGCCATCAAAATCAAATGCAGGCGAATGAAAAATGTCAATCCGTTATCATTTTGCTCAAGGAGGGGATACAGTGTCAGTAGGCTTCCTGGTACCCTGGTCCCGAAACAGTTGCATGGAACTAAGATCGAAATCGACCAGAAGAAGAGGGCTATCGCACGTTAAATAAAATATCTATATTCATGTACAGTTCTGTCGAAGTTAATATTAATTCTTCTGTATACACATAGTTGAAGAAAATACTAGTCCTGATGCCCAAAGGCCATTGGTGGACTCGTTCGTTGTCATGGGTGACCACAGCATGAATTTGTCTGGATCTGACGCAGCCACACCCACAGTCACAGATGACACACACACACACACACACACACACACACACACAAATAACAAACAAACAAACAAACAAAAACACCTGGATGTATAATGGCAGTATATCTAACCCCCCAAAAAATAGATACATGGCAATTCGTTACCGTTAGGCTGGAAATGCTTTAGTTCTACAAAACCAGCCTAGGCAACGTTGCTGTGGGCCATTGCCATGGCACTGGCTATGTTAATTGTTATGAATATTAATTATCATCTGTACATAATACATTTGCAACGGACGTGAAAAAAACTTTTCCTCGGAAAATGAAACTATTGGTATGAAAAATATTAACTGGTCGGCTAATATTTGTTTTATTTTTGTGATGTTTCTAGTAAAAGGAGCAAAAGCAACACAAAAAAACAAAAACAAAAAATAAACAAAAACAAAAACAAAAAAAAGAAAAAAACAAAACAAAACAAAAAACAAAAACAAAAAACAAAGAAAAACATAAACAAAAAAAAACAACACACAAAAAAACCAAAAAACACACACAAAAAACAACACAAAAACAAAACAAGAAACAGAACAAAAAAAAAAAAAACACAAAAAAAACACAAAAAAAAAAAACACACAAAAAAAAAAAAAAAATAAAATAACAAAAAAACAACAACAACAAAATCAAAATAGTTATGGCGGCAACGCACATTTGCCAAAGTTTGCACAGATTATAAGAAGTCATCCTACGAGGAAAAAAAAGGGGGGGGGGGGACACCAAGGTTATGCCGCTCGTCAAACTAATAAAGTCATGTATTGTAGGCTTATAAAAACCTTGTATGCTTTTTAAATTTACTTTAACAATGCATTCTTGGGCCCCTTGTTTGATGCCGTTAGTAAATTTGCTATAAATGGAATATACAAAATTATAAAAAAAAAACTCATACCTGATGTCGCCTGTATTCTCCCACCCCTCCCATTCCGTTGTATGAGCTTAGTTAAAATTCCTACTCCTAAAATTGAATTTTAAATCACTCGTTCTCTCTGCATACACACACAGACAAAGAATTCTCAACTGAAGCCAAACAAAAGAAAAAAAAAAAAAACATCTTTCAGTTATGTACTTTAAAAGGAAGGAAAAAAAACAGTTAAGAAAAAAAAATCCCCTGAAGTAAATTCAGATTCAGTTATTGCTTCCGTCTGTCTGTTTGTCTGTCTCCCTATAGAAGCCAACTGTCAAGAGAAAGAACATAGTGAAAGGCTTTTTTTCTAAAGTACCTTTTCATTGATGTAGGCCTAATGTACTTGAATAAAGGAAACAAAATTAATGAAAGAAGCAGCTTTTCATTTGGGTTTATCAAAGCAAAAAAAACAAAAACAAAACAAAAACAAAAAAATAAAACAAAAAAAAACAAAACAAAACAAAACAAAAAAAAAAACAACAACAACAACAACAAAATAAAAATAAACAAAAAACAAACAAAAAAACCGCATAGAAATCAGAGCAGTCTGACCGCGTAATACACACATGCATGTGTTAATTGCTCCCCCGCTGTTTGGTTAGGAGGTCGTTATCGACCGATCCCTTTACCGCAATGACGATCGACCTGGGGCGGGGGGGGGGGGGAGATATGTTGTTGTTTTTTTGTCAATTGCAGCCCTGTAATTCGGTCAGGATTTGCTCAGTGCATGCCACCATCTTCTCGGTGACAGATAACAAATACTGTAAGTTATCTGTCAAATACTGTGAGTTATCACAACAGTGTACTAGCGGTCTACACACAAGTACCACGCACAATGTTTTTTTTTCTTTTGTGTGTGTGTGTGTGTGTGTGTGTGTGTATGTGTGTGTGTGTTTAAATTCGCCTTATACAATGCAAATTTGTATCATACCTTAAAAAATCAATAAAATAACGGACAGTACAATATAAATCGAAACAAATACCAGAATCTCATAACACAAACAAATCAGAGTAAAGAACAATTACATCTATTGACAAGTGAATTCGGCACCATCAACGAGATCAACATGTTGGCTATAAGGTGCTTACAACCTGAAGATTTCAGCGACTTCTTGGAAAGAAAAAAATGAAAAATCCTTTCCGTCCTTGTATTTACCATATCTTGAAGGATACTGACTGACAGGAGTTTCTTAAAAAGGCCGAGAAAAGACTTTGTTTGGATTGCATGAATGAAACTAATATCAAATAAAGCATTTGAGACCGAATAGATGTTTGGTTTGCACTATTATATGTTGGGGGGGGGTATTTTGTTTTATTTTATTTTATTTTATTTTATTTTATTTTATTTTATTTTATTTTATTTTATTTTTTCATTGGGGGATGGGTCGGTTGGGTAGGATTGAGTTGGGTTGGGTTGAAGTAAAATCAAAGGCACAAAGCTTCACAGTATAACTGCATGTTTTAGGATATTCACAATTCTTTTGTTATCTCGGAGCTGGAATCTTCCTGATCACACTTATGAATGTAAAATTTTTTAGGCCCAAAGTTGATAAGTTTTGATTGGATAGAGAGGTTTAATAAATTCGTCAAGAAAGATTTAACGCATTCAGAATGAAAATTTGGGACTTCAAAACAACATTGCCGAAACCAACCTCATCGATAAATCAATGAAGGCGAAAGACATCAAGGCGAAATTAGATATGGTCGAATGAGAAATTGACAGAATGGTTATTTCTGACGAATGCAAATGTACTATAAAATTTTGCCGGAGATTAGATAGAAGGTCCACGAAAACATCTGTCATTCACGCTCATAGGCGCTAAGACCTTTTGGGCAGGGGTAGGGGGAGGGTGTTTTGTTTTTTTTCTCTAGGAATAGTAGGTAGCAGGTTGTCTTTGGTCTGGGCACACCGCCTTTCCGCCATGCATGCTAGGAAAGTGAACAGTGTATTTCAGTTATTTCTGACGAAGGCGGTTTGCCTCGATTTATGTGATAATTAATTAACAAAACAAATTTTCAGATTTTTCCGTTCGCTGATATATAATAAAATAAACAAAGGTGTTTTATTTTTCCATTTTTTAAAAAATTGTTTGGCTTTCGCGCAGCTCAGGAACAAAGGAAACACTATGGTCTTAAGCCTACAGGTCGTAGTCCTACCATCCAGTGGTACGGTCGGCTGGCCATTTTGCAGACACTTGTTGAACCATCGCAGAAATTTTGATTAAAATGATTAGCACTTTTCGCCCAAAATTGTGTTCGACATCATTGATCATACGGCTTTTCTTGTCTTCGAGTATTTCACTTGTTGACGCAGTTTCAGCTGGACGAAATTAAAGATCGAGGAAATTTAATTGACATTCACAGAGTTGAATTCGACAATGTGTCTGTCAACGTACCTCAGCTAGACATAGTAATTAATATTTCATGAATGCAATGTAAAGACATGGAACAAAAGTTGTTGACAAGCATCTTCTTAGCGTCAATGCGACAAAGGATTATTTTTTCCAAGAATAAAATATTAACTATCTTTAAAAGTACATAATTGAAAAAGGGAAAGAAAACAAATGAGAGACGTTGCTTTTGTTTGCGTCTCTCTAAAAGAAATAAATAAAAAATTAAGAAAACATTTATTCAATCAGAGCAGCCGTGTAACACACACAAGCATGGGTAAATTGCTCCCCCGCTGTTTGCTTGTTATGGTGTCTCGGTACTTAATTACTATACACAAGATCTTCACCCCCTCCCCCCCCCCACACTTAATGAGCCCAGCTGGACAAACCTGTCATAGATCGTAATGTCAAAACTACTTTCTGCCGAGACACTGCCACTGATGTTGAGAGGAAATTTGCTGAAAATCAGTGAATTTACCATGGTCAGTCATCAAAACATTTTTATTTTTTTTGGTTCACTGCTAACAGAGGCACATTTCTGTCACGTTCTGTCAAATATTAAATCCCCATGTACCAGCTCATTGTCTTGAGAGATTTTCATTCAAGACTAATCACCAGATGCAGTCCTTGTATGACCAGCGTGAAATAAATTTTGTAAGCCTCGCGCGAATTCTTATTTGATATTAATCAGCCATGTGGCCACAGACCACAGCTATAAATCCTTCTATTTTTCATATTAGCATTTTTGAGTCTAAAATATCAGCATTTTGGTATTTCAAAATTCCGTGAACGGCATTTAACAGATAAAAATGTCAGAAAAACATTAATGAACTTTTGTCACATAACTCCTAGCTCGTTAATTTGTGATAATTGAAATACGAAACAACACCTGGATGTCAGCTTTATACAGGTGTATGACCTGTGCTCTTGCCAGGGTCACACCATTGTCCTTCCCCACCATAAAGTTCCCACCTGGCCTGGAAGACAGTGCATCTATATGAACACCAATGAAGCAACTCTGTAATGCAGCAAACCTGACTTCGCTGTCTTTATTTAAACAGAAGCTACAACATGCTGAAAACACAGTATTTTCACAATTGGGTTATATTCCATGCAAATTTAACAATGTTCATATGTTTGATTTTGAAATTAATTGGTATGACCGTGTGGACTGTTGCATTTGTAATGCTTATGGTAGGTATGTTTTTATACACAGAATAATAAAAATAACCTGGGACCTATCTTTCATTAAATTCTCTACAATGCCTCTCCATGAACTGGGCCAGATTTGTGGCACCTTTCAGGTCCTTTGAAGTCAATTTCTCCATGATAAACTTGTCATCAATGATAGACAAACATTAAAACAGTGGTTCAATCTCATCTTGATTTGCTGCAGTGTGAACTTAACTGAATCGCCTTTCCATTTGAGTCTGCCAAAACATTCCTGCAATAGTTCCTTTACGGGATCTATTGACTTCAGAAGATTGCTCTTCAAAATTTCATTTTGTTGCAGTATCTCTGATTTGTTTCATGTTAAAAGCGACTTCACCCTGTATTCCAGTGCACTGTCCATTTGTTGTCGTTCTAATGCTACATTCAACAGTGCCAAGTTCAGAAGGCTCATGGTTCACTCTGTGGATTCATGTAGCTTTGACAGGGTGCTGTTCTGCATGCAACAACCATATCCAAGTCCAAAGCTACAAACATTAGGATAATGGAAACCTGTACAGATTTAAATGTACATCTGTGATCTGGGCCACCATCACTGAAGAGAAAAATTATGGGTACATCAAGATTTAGCCCATCTTCACAGGAACTTCGCATCAGTTTGAAAAGCTCTGTTGCATGACGGAGAGCACTTGATGGCTCAAAGATTTTATCCTTAAGAGGAACAAAAACAGTTCCATCATAGAAGCTGTCTTCCGGGTGGTCAGGAATGTTTATATCCCAGGCAATAGAAGGCACTTAACCACATTTATAGAAATCGTGAACTGAAGAAACCAAGTTGGGTCCATATGCTGGCACCAGTGCACTATTATAAGCTCGTGCACCTGTAGAAATGGCCATATGGGGCTCTCCTACAGGACCAATAGCTTTGTCATCCACACATAAAAACATGGCATTGTCGTTGAATTTTACAGCCACTTTTTTCATGAGCAAATATTTGTATGCTGCAAATGACGAATCATCATGCTGTGTCCGGAATAGCCGCTGTTGGACGGCAAGTTCTACATTAAACCTTCCAGTGTACTGTGCAGTATTCTTGGAATAGATGTTAGAAGGCCAAAAGTCCATTTGTATACAAGATGCTGAGGGTATTTCATTTCCTAGTGGCAGTTTTTCGGCAGTTTGTTCTCGTAAATCTTCCACACCTTTCATGGACTGCTGTATTTGTGTTCAAGTATTTCTGTAGTTCTTCCCCAAAAGGGTCAAACTTGACATTTTTTGGTCTTCCATTGTTTCGCCTCAAGTCAAAAATCAATTTTGGCTGATCTGAGGTCAACAAAATGTTAAGCACACGCTCATAAACTTCTGCAGCATTACTGTACTCAGGAGCTGCAGCATCGTTTGTAAGGGCTCTGCAGATATTTCTCATAACAGCAGGTTTGGCATCCGTTACCTTTGAAAACAAAGTATAAAATTCTTGGCGCAGAGCCCATGTGGAATAAACTGGTATCATCTCACGGATTTCGGTCACAGCAGATATTGTCCCCTCATCAGTACGTTCGTCCTTATTGGGTGGTACTCGCCAAACAAATTTTAAGTTTCCAAAATAATTTCCCTGTTCATAAGCATAGATTCATACAGGAAACTGCACCTTTAAGTGTAAAATCCAAACAAGCGTGTGTTACTTTTTTGTAGGCTCAAAGTCCAGGAGTAAAATGGGTATATAGCAGTCAAGTGAACTGACAGAATCATGCAACTTTTTGTATTCATCCTTCAATGTATCTGCAGGATCACTTTCATAGATTTCAATATTCCGTGCATCACGGAGAGACCTTACGGTTTCTGACGTTTGACGGCATTCTGCTGAACGCACCTGCTGATCCTGCAAAAAATTCACATATTTGTTCATGTATTGTGCTTGTCTAGCAACACCATCTCTAAATGTTGAATATGAGCTCTTTGCAATCCATGGCATCATGAGAATGTCAGCCAAATGTTGCACATGATCTTGCAGGGCTTTACAATCAATCTGGAAGTAGACAAATATTAAAAATGTTAAAGTATGCTGTCAAAATTTTATTGTAAATTCTGGTTGCATATTTGTTATTTTAAATTGTGTCTGACAACAAAAGCAGCTATTGTCTGACAACAATGTTTGAATACCATGAAATGTATAGAACAGCATATTTCACAAAATTAGAATTAAGTAAAATTAAGCAAGTGAATAAATATGTTCATATAACATTTTGTTGTTTTGAAAAACCGTACAAATATAATTAACTTAGAAGAAAAATAAAATAATACATTTGAGAAAATGACCAAAAAAAATATGACATACCTGGGACTTACTGTGCACTGTGCTTGTGGCCCTTACAGTCATTAAATGTATGGTTTTGGAAAATCTTCAAACCTTTTCGGCAAGCAATTGCGTGTCTGTAGCTTGTCATGATGTGGGTCTATGTAGAAAAATGCATCAGTGATAGTCATGACAACTCTTTTCCAAATAGTATCAGCAGTGAAATGATAGAATTATACAGCAAATCTGCTGAAAATTAAAATATAAACAATACAAAAACTGATATTCAATAGCATGGTTTGCATGAACTGTATGCCTTGTACACTGGGGCCTACACTAGTAAGGTGTACGTGACCTCTCTTGTCTGGTAAATATTTTAAAATGTATGTGAAATTATTTCACAGATCATACCCTGTGAGTACTGATCATTGACTGTCATATTATTTCATGGGCTGACTAAGACCTACCCCTAAAACATGTAATAGGGTATGATAAAGAAGCGTGATGCGACAAGAGGTTCCCAACATTTAAGGTGAATGTGCTTCATGTTACACTGTGTATACTATGAAAGGCATTTCCTTTTGAACTCGCGATTTATTCACTTTAGTTACACGTTTTTTTTTTATTATAGAGGGCGCATAAGCACGCAGACTAATCTGTATTTTTTTCAATGTTGGGCAAAATTTGAAGTCGGCGGAATAAAATTAAAAAGAAAAAAAAAATAGGCATTTTGAATTTGTTTTCTGATTTGACCAATTCTAAAAGAGGCGGTTCCTGTAAAACAGGAAATAAAAAAAGTCTGCCTAATCATTCTGTTGATCGCACCAGAGTTTTTAATTGTTTTAATACGTTTTGCATCCAGATAGATGCTAATTACTTTTGGTACGGGTTTAATATCATGACCAACGATATAACAGCTTGTTCAATTGCATTTTTATTCGCAGTTGATGACAGGTTACAGGATGACACAGATACACAGATGCATGTAGCAGATCGACGGAAAGCACGTAGAAGACAAACAGGATGCAGGATGCAATGACTGTTAGGAAAGAAATTAATTACAAAGCTTCCTATCTTCCAGCATAATATGCAATCCACGTAATATATATATATATATACCATTATCAACGAACCACTAACGTTAAACTTTAGACTCCAGGTACGAAATTAAAAAAACATGTGAAAAATAACCAGGTAACACCGCCTAGCAGCTTAAACAATACATTAATCCCGTTCGCAAGAGTCAATGATAAGCCGTGCATGAAAAGTACAGAGATAACTTTGATCAAAATTAGAACTGCATATTAATGATCTCGTTACCGATACTTGACCAACTCATATTTATGTAAGATAAAAGCGTGAGTTAATTTTATAATGAAACTAAATTACAAGATAACTGATAAATGGCTTTGCGTGCACTTATTGACCGGGAAAAAATACCGTTCATACACTATGGAGCATGTGACCCAATTACGCGGGCTTTAGAATACATTGAAAAGCCCAACTGCAAATTCGCGAACTAAGATATACCTTCCCATAACTTATGATAAGCTATATGTGAGACCTTTTCAAGCATTTGAACCATCATATAGCGGATAATTCTGGATTTATGCCATAAACGAAATTCTGTATAGAGCACGTGTACCTTTGTCAGACAAAGAACAACGAAACATATGTCACAAAGCTCTGTACATAACTTCATAGTTACGATTACTACTTAAACAAATTAGTGGACGGAGGTGCTCTTGATCAACCCATAACAAAAGTTTATCAGAGTGCAAACTCAACGCAAACCTACATGCCAAGATACGTGTGTATCATAAGCTTGTCAAAGAGCAAGTTTCTTTTTTATCAAGGGGAAAAAAATTATCTATGTAAGCAAAATAATTCACGCGAAATCGGAAACTGTAAGATATTTCGACGGTATACTTACTTTAACATAGTGCAGGAACAATGTTAAACTGAACTTATCATACAAATTATGTACATGGTAACGAGGAGGGCCCTGACGGGCAACAACGATCTGCGCAGTCGAACGGCTCCAGCCAAAGTGAGAGCGACTATATATTCTCTGGTTCCGAGGCCGAATGAGACAAAAGAAAAAGTTAAGTAAAAAACATGAACTGCTGTACGGAACTCGGTATGGACATCAATATCGGACGGAAACGAAATAGATTATTATATATACTATTTGCTCAAATATTTAACTTCAATACTTGACAGATAGATTCAAAATTGGTTGAAAGCTTACTCCCCCTCGTATTTATTTCAGCTGGTCCTCAGCCAACTTAACAACCTTGATGACGAACAAGATATTATTCCAAGCTCCTTTGTTTTATAGAAAGCACTTATTAACTTTGTGTCAAGAGAATTACAGTTTCTTGACATAATTATATAAAGGCACAGGAATGAGAATGATATGTCCCAAATTTCTAAGAGGCTCAGCCAAAGCTATCTACTTGCCCATCACAGCAATAATCAACTTATGCACTACAACTGGTAAAACTTAAAAATAAAGCAGCAGGGGTCAGACACTTGTACAAAGTTTCCCGGACTTCACGTTGGAAATTATTGGGTCCATGCCATTCTAGCCAAAGTGTTCAATAGTTTATAAACGGCAATAAACGTGTAGCTCTCAGAAACACATATGGTATGCCTTTATGATATAACATTATAATTGGCAGCCAATGTAAAGTACCTTGTAATGAATATAGATCAGTCTTTATCAGCCGCCAACCTGCAAGACGATACTTTCAAGAAAAACGCCTCACATCTGAAATTTCTTTAAAGAGAGGTAAAATTATCAAATTTGGGACCAGTCACAATACAAACTCAGTTTAGCTACTCAGTTTGCAGTTGATCACATCAACGTCTAGCATCCTGAAACGTAAACGGCAGGTTTTGCACAACTAAATGGCTCGTTCTATGCTTAATCTGGGTCCAAGAGCCCATTTGGGCAATAGAAGTAGTATACAGAAAGCCAGTTTTCTAAATACCCACATACGTGCAAGTGATGCAGGGAAAAGAACATAAAAAAACAGACAGATACGATAGTGGAGACATTATGTTATGGGCCTGGATCAATCTTTTTGGCAAAACAGAGATTTATCTTCTCGACAGCTGACCTCCTGCTCAGATGTACAAAACTGATATCATGCAACCTATTGCAGTTCTTTTCTGTCAGCATAATAATACTTCAAGCTTTGGGGTGACCGCGACAGACAATATTATGTAAATTTCTCTCTCTCTCTCTCTCTCTCTCTCTCTCTCTCTCTCTCTCTCTCTCCTTATCTCTCTCTCTCTCTCTCGCTCTCTCTCTCAGACAGTATGGGTTTCATCGCCAAACCATTTAACCCCCCCCCCCCGCCCCCGCAAAGAAAGGAAGGACAATGTATTACATGGAACCCTGAGATGACTAGGAGTAAGCAACGGTAATCGTAACTCGTTGCTCTGTCGGTTTTTTCTATTGGACAATAGGTATCAGTGCCTGTTTGCAAGTATAAAAATCAGGATGTTTTTAACTTTAAACGAGTAAAACCCATGGTAGGGTTCATATGATCTTAAGGGGCCATAAAATATTGCACGGAGAAATTGTTTCATGCTGAAGTAGATTGGAGTACTATCAAAACGAAGTGATCCATAATGTAACATGTAAGCATATTTGGCCACTTTCCTAGAATGATTTGCTTCAAGTAAATAGTAAAGGTTGTGATATAGCAGATGCCATCGAAAAACACAATAAGGAGTCTTATTTATGGATAGAAACACGATGAAGAGGATGAACCGCAAAAGTAACGCCTCCTTGTCAAGAGAACAAGCTCTGTGCTTTGTGGTGTCATTATGGTAGTAGTACTTTATCGCATGATGTCAGCGCACTCGAAAGCAAATACCAAACAAATAATAATAATAAAAAAATAATAATAAAATGCAAGCTGAATGTTGTTCAGTTTTAAAGACATTGCTTATAACGATGTAAGGGAGGCGATCAAGAAAACACATGAAAAAATTAACATCGCTCAAAATAACCCTTGTAGCTCTATCAAAGTAATTAGTTGTATATTGTCGCGTACATCAACTGCACCAACTGTTTCCAGCAACAGACAGAACCATGGACAGATAGATGGAAGGATGTACAAACAGAGGGACAAACAAACCGACAAACCGAAAACACAGCGAGACTCGCGTGCTTGGGCCATCAAAAAGGTAAAGGCGAGGCGTTCTTGGATTAAATTGTCCATTGAGGTAAAGATGATCACGACATTAGGTTTTGTGTCATCCCAGTCAGTACGTGTATTAGTTGAAAAGTGACGTTTGGGGAAGATCATATTAAAATGGTGGTTGTCAATTCCCGAGAATAATTCCCTGTTATTTGACCCAATGATAGTTGCATTGAATTGGTGTGATTTTGTAACTTCAAATGCAGCTTTTGAGCCCACTGATATCAAATGCAGCTTTGCTGCCGCTTTATCTGTGTAATGTCGCCACGTGAAACGTGAATACTTCAATGCAGGTATGAGTTCAAATTAGAATTGTATCATTTTGGTCTTCTGGGATGAATTACTAAGTAATGATTCGATATTTCAACCATTTGGACAAAATAAATAATGGTTGACATAGGAACCAGGGCGAGGGGGCCAGGTGTGACAAATGCATTAAACAGGTGGATGTGACTGACTGCCATGGGTGGTTGCAAGGAGGTATGGTTTACACGTGGGCCCCGATCCAGGGTGATCATATAGCAGGCGAGGCATGTATGTGTAAGTGTGTGTGTTGGGGTGGGGTGGGGGGATCCGTATAAACCGCCAACCTGTAGTATGAATAAGCAAATACAGATAACATATAATAAGTTAACAAGCTTAATTTGCGTACGCATCCTGATGCACGTTATGCATACGTGTAAGTGTATGTGGTATTGTCTCTTTTGAATGTTGTGGCTAGCACATATATCTTTGGTGTAGCAAAAGCATGAATCAGGAAATCTTTACCACCCAAAATAAATGTAATCTTACAAAAGATAAGCATTTAGAATTTTCAATCATCCCAAGCGGTCGCTGTGCTGTGTGGGATAATTATTTTGACAATTCTGTGCATATATGGAATACTGAAAGGTACGATAACAAATTGACGCAGATAGCTACTATAAACTATAACTCTAAATAACACATGTGGCTGAACATACTTTTCAAGGTAATGCCAAATTCTCCCAACCCAATGGTGTGAACAAATGGATTCGTCAAAGAATGTAATGGCAAGGTTAAAATAGCAATCCACACTTGCATTATTATACCAGATTGTGATAAAACAACAACCAATGTAATAGTGAGGAAACAGGCCGCATGACTGGATAGTACTAGGGAGATCCATACAGGTAATCGTTTCTGGCAAAACATTTTTCCACTCTTTCTGAACTGCCTCTCTTAACTACGAAAAATATATTGAAATAAATGGTTACCATTACAAAAAACTATACAAATTAAAAAGTACATATAGTTTGTTTAAATAGTCGTCAAAGTTATAAATTTGAATGCGTATACATATCCCTTTTTGTACAGGATTACCTTTGAGTTTGATAAGTTGCAGGCTTGCCAAACCGTTACAGCATACTCTATCAACAAAATACACTTCATTTTGAGCAAGGTTTAATATGCGTAAATTTGAAAGACAAAGGGAACTGTTTACAACCACCGTCTGGACACTGCTAATAAAAGGGTTGGCAGACGCACTGCAGTTCTTTGCAATGACCCAGATATATGTTGTATTTAGAGATGCTATTATTCTAATATGACATGTTTGAATATATTGTCCCTGCGTCTTCACCGTTTACTGTATACGTCCCGTCGCAACTCTGTTCATCAGTCCCATCCAGACATTCATCCTTCCCACCACACATATTGAAGTTCGGAATAAAATTTTCATTCTGGCACATAAATTGGCCTGTTGGACATACTTTGTTTAATTTTTCTGTCGTTCTTTCACTTTTCACAGCCAATTTTCCATTTTGTGTATTGTTTTGTATCTTAATAAGGGTGGTATGTTATGATTTTTGAACAATTGCCGCCAGAGCAGGATTTTCTATCAACCATGTTATCGTGCCACAAATTAACATCCCACATTGTAAAATTACTACAGAATTTTGCCCATATCGTTGAATTTTTCATGTCATTTTGCAACAGAACTCGTAAGCGCACACCACTGTTAACCAGCTGCCACCTCCAAAGTAAAGAAAAGAGGCCACCAACACGACCCGTTTGCAAAACTTCACAATTTGCCTCTGAAAGGTCCAACTGAAGGGCACCTGATGCACATTCCGTTCATAGAGGTTTTGCTTTAATTCAGCTTAGATGGATAACTGGTGCTTAATTGTGTGCATTACTGTCTTTGATAGTTACACATTATCCTGCTTTAAACTAAGAATTGTAGCTTCCTTGGATTTGCATACGTATTCTAGGTTACAGTGGTAGATCGTATTCTCTTCAAACACTTTGAGATATACACAACGGTTACCTGCTTTCTGGAAACCCAGTGGACATCTCATGACTTTGTGGAATAAGTGGAAATAATTGCTGTTTAAGTGAAAATCTACGTTGCATCTTTCTAGATAAATCCCTAGGTCGTCAGATGTTTTTTGAAGAGTTATAATTTCTGAATGGAAATCTGGTGACAGAAGCTGTGTTTACAATTCTTTGGTTTTCAGAGGAAGAATCGCAGATGAAAGAAGCATAATATAAAGACTGCACACAAGGGACCAACATGAAATAAGGATTTGTGTGAGGCGACAAAACATCTAATCCTCCACACTTCCCAGTTTCTTGGGAATTTACACCAGCTGGGAGAAAGGACATTTTGTTGTGGGCAAGGAAATCGGGTATATGCGTTACAAACATATACGGTCGCACTTTTCCAGTAAACCTTTTCCAATGCTTAAAGTCGAGTGGGTCTTTATTGTTTCAAAAATGTCAGCAACAATGACAGGCGCTAAATAATTGTCGTCCCGCTACATTAACCATGTTAACCAACTGTTCTCCATTGTCAACAAAACCGTGTTTTTGATCCAATCTTAACTTTATCCTGTGTACATTTCCAGAAATCGTGAAGCTTGACCAAACTTAATTCCGTCAGTGTTTCTAGATTCCTCCATCAATTTTTCTCCCTTTTTCCTGTTTTTTTTCTTTGTTTCTCTTTTTCTTGCTTCTTTTGTTTTTTGTTTGTTTGTTTTTTATAGTTTTTTTCTCTCTCCTTTTTCCTTTTTACATATGTTTTTTTTTTGTTGTTGTTGTTTTTGTTTTGTTTTTTTTTTGTTTTTGGTTTTTCATTTTTTTTTCTGCCATATGTTTGGTCGGACACTTAGTAGTAGCCTGGGTCCTCTCTCATTGGCTGACTATTCCTGTAACCAAAAGAGAGTCCCGCCAAACCTGATATTGGATGACCTGCCGTCCAAAAGTTACTGCATTCTTTCATTTAAGTGAGAATATAACTAGTTCCAGCAATGGCTACTCAAAAACTGAACACTTATTTTCTGTCTGGTTGACTCAAAGTGGCCAACCACATGAAACTGAAATCCGTGAGCTCCTTCGACTACATGCCTATGGCCACTATAGTTAACTATAGTCAACTATTTTGCAATGCGTAGTGGTTTACGGTGGTGTTGTCAAAATGACGTCACGCTGACAACAGCACGAAGACCGCTGCCTGTAGACTGGTCAAGGATAGTCAACGCGGGATCAGGGCACGGACTTACCATGATTCTTTTCTAATAATACTGTTAAGATCACCGTATGCAGGCGCACAAAAAGATGGCAAAACGGCGAGAAAGCTTGCTTGCACGGCCGAGTCACGTAAATTCGAAAATACTGCGGGCGAGATGACGTGGAATTTTTTCCATATATTTTTTTTTTTATAAAACATATGCATATGCAATTCTTCCATATGTCTTTAAATATTACTAACGAAAATAACGTGAGACAGATTTTTTTTTTTTTTCTTAATTTACCCTTGATGCAGCTGTGTATTTGTCGTACACCTGCTTGGCAAGGGGGCGTGTGTAAATGGGATGACAGTAACAATGTGTGTATCGCTTACACTGCAGTCATATATTTGCTGACAAATGAGGTACACCATTTTTTCAGTTTTTATAGGCAAGATGAACATTGAAGAAGGATTGATAATTGAAATCCAAATGAAGTCCACGGTTGGTCTTAAATTAATCTGTGGACTTCATGTGTTTGCTGTGTAAACAGGGTGGGAGTCTTTTTGACAGTGCTTAAACACATACACACACATAAACATATATATATATACATATAACCTTTAAAATTCACCCCTCCCCCCTTAAAAAAGAAGGAATATGTACTAGATGGACTCCTGTGATTGCCAGAAGCAACAGTAATCGTAACAAGTGGCTCTGCTGTTGTTATTTGTTCTAAATGGGCCGATAGGTATCTGTGGCTTTTTACAAATACCAAAATTAGGGTGCTTTTAACTTTAAATGAGTAAAAAGCTCAATAAGTTAGTAGTTTCCGGACAGGGGTATGGTGCTTATGATTTTAAAACACCATAATATACTATAATATACTGCACGGAGTAGCTATTGTGCTGAAGATGATTGGAGTACTATAAAAACGAAGTGAACCCAAATGTAACATGTAAGCATATTTAGTCACTTTGCGGAAATTGTTTGCTTCAAATAAATCATAAAGGCTGTGATGCAGCATTTGCCATAGAAAAACACAAATAAGGTGTCTGAATAACGGATAAAAAAAAGCTGAAAGAAATAAATCGCAAAAGTGAGGGCTCCTTGTCAACAGAATAGGCCCTGTGTTGTGGCTTCGCTAAGTTGGTACTGCTTTATCGTATGATGTAAGCTAGGTGGAAAGCATTTACAAATAAATTGTTAACTGAATGTTGTTCTTATTTGAAGGCATCGCTTATAAGGACGTGAGTTAGACAAACAAGAAAACACATGAAGAAATGAACATCTATCCAGACAACTCTTCTACCTCTATCAAAGTAATACGTTGTCCATTCTTGGGTGCATCAAATGCACCAACTGTTTTCAGCAACAGACAGAACCACAGACAGATAGGTGGGTGGATGTACAAACGGAGGGACAACGAACAGACAAACCGAAGACAAAGTGGGAATTCTGTGCGTGGGCCGGCAAAAAGGTAAGGGCAAGGAGTTCTTGCATTAAATGGTTTCACAAGGTTTTGTGTTGTCTCTGTCAATGAAATTATTAGTTGAAAGGTGAAGCTCGGGGAAGATCATATTAAAAAGGTCGTGTGTCAATTCCCATGAATAATTCCCTGTTATTTGACCCAGTGATATTCGCATTGAATTCGCGTGTTTTTTTGTGACTTAAAATGCGGCTCTTAAGCTCATAGTTATCTCATGCAACCAAGTTGCTGCTTTTTCTGAATAATTTCACCACGTAAAAGGTAAGTATCTCAATGCAGGAATGAGTTCAAATTAGAAACGTATGATTTTGGTCCTCTGGGATGAATTAGTGAGTAATGATTTCATATCTGACCCATTTTGGACCACAAAAATAATGGTTGACCCAGGAACCAGGACGAGGGTGCCAGGTGTACCTTTAGTACTAAAAAGATGAGCTGACTGACTGCCATGGATGATTGCATGGAGGTACGTTTTATACGTGGACCTGTGTAGGTCTGACCGAGGATCCAGGGTGATTATGTAGAAGGCGAGGCATTGCAGCGGAGGGGGGGGGGGATTCGTAGCAACTCTCAATTTGAATTTGTCATTCCAAGCGGTCGTTGTACTGTGTGAAAATTTCTGTGCATTATATGTTATACTCAAAAGCACGATGACAAATCGACACAGATAGCCAAAATAGACTATAACTATAAATGACACATGTGACTAAACATACTTGTTAAGGTAATACCAAATTGTCGTGACGTAATGGTGTGAAGAAATGGATTCGTCAAAGAATGTATTGGCAAGGTTATAATAGCAATCCAAATACTTACATTTAGTGGCATTATTTTACCAGATTGTGATAGAATAACAACCAATGAAATAGGGAGGCAACAGACCGCATGACTTAATAGCACTAGGGAGATCCATACTGGTAATCGTTTCTGGGAAAACGTTTTTCCACTCTTTTTACTGCTTTTCTTAACAACAACAAATATATTGAAATAGAGGGTTGCCATTACACAAAAACTAGACATATTAAAAAATACATGTAATTTGTTCAGATAGTGCTCAAAGTTATAAATCTGAATGAGTAGACATATCCCTGTCTCCAGGTATTTTTTTCGCTGTGTCAAAACCATGGAGGGGAGAGATGTAACACTCACTGTAATAGATGCAATAAGACCGAAGAAGATGCATAATAACACATGTTTAGTGCACAATGGCTGCACTTTGAATATGAGGACGACCTTAATAAATCTATCTGCAACCATAATAAGAAGCACATAGACTGCCATCAATGATGATATAGTGGACATCAGACCAAGACACTTACAAATGACACCTTTTCTCCAATTTTCATCGGAAAATATATACATGCTTCCAAACGTGGTATCTGCAATGGCCAAGGATAGCACATACAATCCCATCAACAGATCATTTCCTCCAAGACATACATTGAGAAAAGAGCTCAAGGAACTTCTGAAGGCTGTCATGTTTGTCACAATTACCAAGCTGTTTGCAACTAAACATGTCAGAGAAATGATGTAGGCAGTTATCCGTAGAAGAACAGATGCAAATAAAGCACCACATGAGTTAAAACTGGTTTTGCACGGTACGCAATTCTTGAGATGTAAAACCAGGCAGCATAGTTTAAAATAATCACTCAGTAGTGCTTCCAAAACTTTTAGACTATTAAATGCGTCAATACTCGTATCACGGAATATATTTCCTCTCAAATCTAGTAATCGAAGTCTTGTAAGGCCCGAAAACATGTTTTTCCATAACACGGCTAATTCATTATATGATAAGTTCAAAAGCAAAACATTCAGGTTATTAAATGCATATGCATCGATTTTCTTTAGTTTCAAGTTGGATAGGTCCAAGAGGGTAAGCGACACTAATACCGAAAAGCCCTGGCTGTAAATTGCTTGTACAGGATTACCTTTGAAATTGATAAACTGCAGGCTTGCCAAACCGTTAAAGCACATTCTATCAACAAAATACACCTGGTTTTGAGCAAGGTTTAAAATGCGTAAATTTGGAAGACAAAAGAAACTGTTTGGTTGGAGCTTTAGTATTTTATTGGAAGATAAATCCAAATGTACCATGCTTGTATGGATAGCATTAAATCCAAACCAAGCCCGTAAATTACAATGGTTTATAAGAACTTTTCCCAGCGACACTGACAAATGTGGTACAGTAGTGATGTTAGGCCCTTTACATATTGCAACGTTTCCCCTGCAAAGGCAGTACAAAGGACATGCACCAGCAATACAGATCTGCTCGTCATCAGATGAAAAAGTGCAGTGAACATGTCCATCACAAACGTCATGTTGACTGATGCATGATGACTGATTTTTACAGCGAAAATTGTTAGAGCACGTAAAGTTAATACACAACGTTGTTTCATCACTGCCTTTTTGACAGTTCCAGATTCCGTCACAAATATAACGCAGCGGCAAACAAAAACTCTCCGGACATTTGAACATTCCCGAACATTGAATATAATGACATTCTTGTAAATGCTTACCATTCTGACAAGGCTTTAAATTTCCTTCCGCACTCACAGCAAAAATGCAAGTATACATCCTGGGATAATACATAAAGTCATCCTCACATGGTAACCATACACGGGTGTGATGCATTGCTATCTTATCTCTACCAGCAGCAAAGTTTGTGTTATTTTCATAATTTGACAGATATCGAATGCCAAATTGATTTAACTGCTTCCATGAGCAGTCCCATTCATCCATATGAGAGTTTATGCAATGTAACCTACCGTCGCATTTTTGTATGAATGGAATACAACCCCCTTCTGGGCACTGATAATAAAAGGAGTGGCAGACGCACTGCGGCTCTTTGCAATGACACATATATATGGTGTATTTAGATGTGCAATTCTTGTAATATGAAATGTTTGAATATATTGTGCTTGCGTTCTCACTGTCTAATGTATACGTCGCATCACAACCTTGTTCATCAGTTCCATCCAGACATTCATCCATCCCATCACATATATTGAAGTCCGGAATACAATCTTCATTCTGGCACATAAATTGGCCTTCTGGACATCCTTTGTTTAATTTTTCTATACTTCTTTCACATATCACAGCCAATGTTCCATTTTGTGTGCTGTTTTGTATCTCAATAAGGGGTGGTATGTCGTGGTTTTTGAATGTATACCAGCTACAATTGCCGCCAGAGAAGGATTTTCTATCAACCATGTTATCATGCCACATATTAACATCCCACATTGTAAAATTGCTACTAAGTTTGGCCCATATCGTTGAATTTTGCCAGTCATTTTGCAACACAACTCGTAGACGCACACCACTGTTAACCAGCTGCCATCTCCAAATTAAAGAAAAAAGGTCACCGATATGACCACGCTTGTAAAATCTTGCAATATACCTCTGGAAGGTCCTAATGAATGGCTCCTGTTTCACATTTGGTTCATAGAGGTTTTGCTTTAATTCTGCATAGATGGATAACAGGTGCTTAATTACATGCATTGTGGTTTTTGATAGATACACATCATCTTGGTTCAAAGTAAGAATAGTAGCTTCCTTGGATTTACATATGTATTCTGGATTACTGTGGTGAATCATATTCTGTTCATACATATTGACATATATGCATCGCTTACCCGCTTTATGGAAGCCTACCGGGCATCTTGGGACTTTAAGGAATAAGTGGAAATAATTGCTGTTTAAGTGAAAATCTATGTTGCATCTTTCTAGAGAAATTCCAAGGTCGTCATATGTTTTTAAAAAGTTATTATTTTTGAACGGAAATCTGGTGACACAAGCTGTGTTTACAGTTCTTTTGCTTTTAGAGGAACATTCGCAGATGAAAGACGCATTATAAAAAAATTGCGCACAAGTGACCAACATAAGATAAGGATTTGTGTGAGGCGACAAAACATATAACCCTCCACACCTCTCTTTCTCTTGGGAATTTACATCAGCTGGCAGAAAGGACATTTTGTTATGGGTAAGGAACTCGGGTCTAGGTGTGACAAACATATACGGTTGAACCTTTCTAGTAAATGTTTTCCAATACTTGAAGTTGAGAGGGTCCTTATTGATCCAGAAAATGTCATGATCCTTAAAGGAAGAACAAAACTTATTTATACCAGGCATTGATTCATCAATATTTCTTAAAATATTTAGCATATACAATGCGACATAATCTTAAGGTGGAGGATCTGAAACTGGCACTTTTGGATGACCTCTAATCACTATTTCATATTGTTGGATAGTCTGATATCTAAACTCTATGCTCCCAAAAACTCAGATGTGTGAACATAAAATTTATATGAGATAATTTATATCAAATCTTTTGTTTATACTTAAACGTTTAAGCAGTGCTGGGCACATGGGTTTGTTTGCATGGACATGATAATCAACCATGTCATTGTTTGCACAGTGACAAATCCATGACTCTTGGAACCTAATCGAACCTTTGACAAGGGTCACTTACAGGAAACCATTAGCCATGGAGAGAAGAACGGGCCAGTTCAGACTAATCACTACTATGGTTCTCATTACTTTGAAATTGTCCATTGATGTAAAAACGAATTAGCACAATCCACTTACTGTTCCCCAAATATGCTAAGCCGTATGTGAACCCACACCCAAACAAGCCAAGTGTGATGTTCCGAAGTTAAAAAAAGTCGAGATTTAAGCCACAAGAACATACTTTTGTTTTATGACAACTCCACAGAAGTTAAGCTACAAGTTTATTTCACACAATAATTAAAACACAGGACAAAAGAAATGAGTAAGTGTCATACCACTGCCAGAAATGCAGTGAATTGCCAACTTTCCTTTTTATGCCATTTTCTCGGAACTGTTTTTTGCTCAACTTCTACAATTTGTATCTCGCTTCACAAACGTAAATATTACCTTAACACATTAAAATCAATAGACATTAAAGGAAAAATATCATATCCAGGAACGGTTCCCAGGATTTTTTTTTTCTGACAAGCCCTACCGTGACATCTGAAGCAATTAACAGAAGGAAAATTAACAAACTGTCAGGACTAAAAAAAAAAATTGATAACTTTTCATTTATGTTATTTCAGGACTAACCATTGAATTCGATCCCGGAATGGATATATCTTTTAAATTTCTTCTGATTTCAACTGGAAAAAAACTCTTTTGCGAGAAAGATGTTAAAATCCTACCAAGTCAGAAAGAATGCTGTAAAATTTCACAAAATTCACAATCCTGCACAAAACGTATTGGATACAAATCTATGGATATGCAGTAATCAGAAAATATATAGCTTTAATGTACTTGTGAAAAAAATTAAATGGATAATTGCGATCCTAAGTTGCCAGTCTCACTGAGCACTAGCTTCACAGCTTTCACCTTTACACATTTAAGGTACACAGGTTAGACTGTTGGTAACGGTTGCAATATCAACGATAGTTTGAAAAGGTCATTAAATAGAAACAGCAGTAGGAAAGCTATACAAGCAGCTACTTTAAGATTAATTCTATCTTTGCCTGTTCAGTTTAAGCATTTGAAAGCAATTACCTTTCTTCAGGCCGAAATTATTGCGGCAATAGTGTGTGAATGAATAATATTTAGAAAGGAACCATAAACTGAAACCATATGTACTGGAAGTCTAAGGCACAAGGTAAAAAAAAATAAATAAAATTAAAAAATCTGAAGCGTGGAAGAAGGAAAGAAAGGGCAAAGTAAATATGATTGTACCGCAATGTGCAAGGGGATGAGTCTATAACGTCTATACCATCCACAGTAGCAACAATCACAGGCGTTAGTGACATTCAGACAGTGAAGTATACGTGCTAATATACACGGGGAACCTGGAACATCTTTACTATGGCCCACATAGAACCTCATCTGTAATAAAGTATCATTCCAGCACCATATTCAAACGGGTATCAAATCCCAAAATGAGTTTGTTCCATGGCATTACCCATAGGGAAGCTGCTCTCAATGGTCAATAAAACCATCTTCTTTGATCCGTTTGGGTTATTATTCTGTGTTTATTTCCACAAATCAATATATCTGACCAAACTTTATTTCGCTACTGCTTCTAAATTCCATCCTTTTTTTCTTTTGCGGCCATATATTTTACCGGGCACAGACTGGTAGCCTGGTTGCTCTTTGATGGGCTGATGTCCGTGAAGCTAATCAGAGTCCTGTCAAACTTGATGTTGGACAAGTGGCCATCCAAAATTTGTTGTATTCTGCAATTTAAGTTAGAATATACCTAGATCCAGCAATTGCTGCACACAAACTGAGCACTAATTGTTGCCTGGTTGACTCAAATTGGCCTACTTCATGGATCTGAGATCCTTGGTGTGACGTTCTGTCATCCATCACGTGCATTCATATGATGTGCGCCATAACATCATGTGGGGGCATCCTATAGCATCACGTTTTCATACTCATCTATAGTGCTTTATCGTGTGACATACACGTTGTGTTTTATATGGTTTCAACTGCCCAATATGACATTTTATTGGGAAGGTACGTGGCATATATAGAGACATCTGATTGGTTATCTTGATGCTAATTAAGAATAGGTATATATATATATATATATATATATATATATATATATATATATATATGTATATATTATATAAGCCGTTTATTTGGTTACTTTTATGGGGATTGCTTACATAAAATATATAGTATTACAAGTCAACATATTCAACAGAAAGTTGGAAGTAAGTAGATAAATTTCGGAAAAAAATAACGTATATTATAAAGTGTCTTTGCTGAAGCAATGAAAGAACACAATATATGCATAATAATAATAATAATAATAATAATAATAATAATAATAATAATAATAATAATAATAATAATAATAATAATATCTATTAACCCCCATGCCTGAGGAGACATCAAAATACATACAGATAATGCATATAGAGAAACATGTCAGCTAAAGATAAATATGATATGTCATATTACCCTTTAGCTGGGCGGAGATCAAAATACATACAGATAATTAATATTATTATGCCAAATATACAGAGGTACACATAATTCAATATACAGAACACTATTAAAAATCATCAAAATGATAGTACATGCATGAACATCAGGAGTGGGGGGCAGGTAGGTCGGGCACTGGGACCCGAGCCGTATATCCGCGCATGGGACTGTCGTAAATGGTCACATGCGCCGATGGACGGCCATAAAACCCCATACATCCGACCACCCCGCGCACCGCCAATATCATTTTTATTTCAGTAAAACCTCCATTACTATAACCATAATATCTTAACATGGGTAACGCAAATCATATGTAGCGTCTGACAGACTTAAAATGCATACATAAAATCATACCAAATAAAAATAAATAAAATGGGTCATATCAAGTATAAATGCCAAGAGCTTCCTCAAACTCGGGTCCTCAAGTAAAGGACCGGGGAGCATGGAGCCGAGAGATGACACATTTGCCATGTCTCGGCTCCATGACCCGGCTGCGGATGGATAGCAAGCGTAGGATTCCAAGATGCAGTCTATCAAAAGGAGTAAGCCAAATGTCAATGTATTAAAAGCAACCAGTTAATAACACTGTAAGCATGTGCTCATCAGCCCAAGGTATGATGAAATTATCATGAAAAATTAAATAATGAAGTGTGTAAACTACACCGCCCTCTTGCTGCATCGTAGGGGTGGTAAAACGAGAGTCACAAAAAGCAACTTTCGTTGCAGAATATAAAAAAATCAAGTATTCTACTAACTATAGTTTCCTGGTTTCTATGCCCATGCATGATGTACTGGGCCAGCAAATAGGCATAAAAACCAAGCAGAGGAGAATTCAGTTTAAAGATACGCTGAAAAAGAAACAAAGTTTTGCAGCAGATGTTATCCCTAATTGAAGGAATGTTCGATGCCTTCAACAGGGATGTGTGATGGGAACGCTTCCCAATGCCCAAGTAGTGTTTAACTAAGGTACCTTGCGCCGACTCTAAATCTTTCATGCAAGCATTAGACACGCAGATTGAGTCTAGACCATATGTGAGTACAGAGGAGCAAATTGTTCTCCATATATGCGATTTGACATTCGTATCAAGGCCTGGGTAGGACAGACCCACTTTACCCAATCCATAGACACTTTGCCCTTCATCGCTTGATTCTATGGTCAGCGTGTGATTTACATGACTTGCTCGAAGTGAATTTAAGACCCAAGATATCTGCATTGCCTGTCACATCTATGGTCACTGGATCCAGGTTAAAAGTAGGGGCAGTATGTAATAACATAGGTCCCATAATGACACATTTGGACTTTAAAGGGTTAAACTGAAATCTCCATTGTTTTTGAATATTCATGACACATGTTCATAGATGTCTGTAAACCTGTTGAAGTTGCGCTGAATAGGGTGACATCATCTGCATATGCAAAATTAAAAATTGGAGCAAATTGGACAATATATACTGTTTGCTGAAGTATCCTCCATACAATTTTGATGGAGTTTTTCCATGCAGGAAAATGTTTTCCAAATTGAAATTCGTGTTCATGATGATTTTATACTGATATTTAGTGATAAGTTGTCAAACATCAGAATGTACAGATGCACGTAGTGTGATCAAGCGCTTTCCACTACCCAACCTATTTCCAAGTGCATTGGATGTGAAGTTCTCCAAAGCATGATGTAACTTTCAATATTCACGTAATTATTAATCAATGCTGTCCTATTATGCATGTATCTGCATTTATTATTTTTTATTAAGCTGATGGCAGAAACAGTGATTGAGATCATTCAACTTGGGTAATTGATTTTGGGTGATGATGAACTATTGGTGGATTTGGCTTTTGATACTAAAAATGTTATATGATCCAAAAACGTTAGCAATCATATTTCTAGTCTTTGTGTTATTATCTAAGACTGAAATATATGTCTTCTGTCAGAACATGCTTCTACATCTGAGTGAGATATTTTTAAAAACTTGAAAAAGTTTTACCGAAATATTTTTAATCATTTGAAAAAAAAGTTGTACGATAGCAATTTAATGAAAACACGGTTGCATATTGCGACTGTCAGGTCAGTAAGGTATGACTGCTTATTGTACCTATAAATTGTGACCGAGAAAAAGAAAGAAGTCGCCACAAAAAATGCAACATTGCACACACGAATTAACGCAAGCAGAGGGTGTGGAATACTATCAACATGACGCAGAAGCATTTGTTGCAGTTGGTGTGGATAATGGCATATTAGGAAATGTTACCCAAATTCAAAAACTTGTATGTAGTCTCGAGTTGTACAAAGTTAATAAAACATGCGTTAAAAATCTAAGGTCATAAACATGCCATCACATGATTGCAACGGGATTTAGGTCACATTTGTTTGGTCAAATGGGAAGTATGAAACCTAAAATGCTGAAAGTGAAAATCTGCAAATAAACATCACGAAAAACCTATTGACCAATGGCCGTCAATTTGTACACCACAAATACTTTTTTGGCATTTAACACAGAAACTATTATATATGGGCAGAATGTAGAATACCATCAACATGATGTAGAAGCATCTGTTGTGGTTGGTTTGGATCATAATATGATAGGAAATGCTCCCCAACACCACGTACATAGTCTTGAGGTGTATAATTTGAGTAAATCTGTTTGAATGATCTAATCATAGACTTGGCATCATGGGATTGCAAAGGAATTGAAAAGGGTTCCAAGTAGCATTTTTGTGACGTGAAAAGACTAAAACGTAAATAGATGAAAGCACAAATCTGGAAATCCGCATGGCAAAACACCCGTTGGCCAATAACTGTCAATCTGTTTTAAGTTAAGTTGTTATCCAAATAAAGAATCAATCCATTTCCGCAAAAGCTGGGCTGGCAGTTTACTTTGTGTCACCTTTACCAGGCATTCATAATTTATAAAGGGTTTTTACTCAATAGTACAACTGTCCAGTTAATGTGTGTCAATTTTACACACTTATGCTTCATTTTTGGCAGTTGGCAATCTAGAGCTATCTCTGTCACACTTGTGTATGGCGTTATCTCTAATGAAACTGTTTAAACAACCCATGGTAAATATAAATACATTGTGGCAGCGAAAGTGACTTAGATGTGGACAGCCGATCCAAAATTCTTGTTCGTTAATATAAAGCAAGATGACTTCAGTGATGGATACAAAATAAGTGAATCATTAAACAATCAAATTTCAGTGTAATAAAACATTAAAGATCTACACAGATATAACAGTGCATCACAAGCCACAGTCTGAATAAGGGTCTGAAAGTTGTGTGTCATGTCGATGTTTTTAAGAACAAATTGACTAGAAATGCATTAAAAGCAGCAGGAATTTGTCATCATAGAACTTTTGACGTCATGCAATTAGAATTGAATTTCCTATATTCATGGAGAAAAAACTATTTTTTGCATGCTGATACATATAAACTGCTGCATTTTAAACGGCATTTGCATGGTACATCATTATTGTTGTTTGTTTTCTCTGAAATATGAAACGGAATCATTTGTTTAATTTTCATTGCTGTCTTATTTTGTCAATAAATCACCGTAATTGCAAATTAATATTCAGAGGAGCATCTTCATGATCAATTATAACCAATCATTTGAACCTACAGACTCGTGAACCTATTTAAACAGAACAGTTTATTGTATCTCAGTGGCGACTAGACACAACGGAAGCACTATCAGTGGAATAGCAAACAGATTTACCAATCAGCACAGCATTTGATTTGTCATTGATTTATTTTTCGGAGTTGGGGAGAGGGCTCTTATATTGCAGAAATCAGCATGACTGTAAAAACTTTTTTTCCGATTAGGCCTTATAATCTGCTTAAGTTCGTATTTATATGTTCCACACTGGATCTCATGATGAAGCAGACTGTAATGGTGCAGTGAGCAGTCTTCTTTTTTTTTTTTTTTTTTTTTGGTCAGCGTAAGAAGTATAATCAATGTAGTTCATACACTGGTGACTTTATTCATAACTTCAAACCCCGGTCTCTTGCGCAAAATCATTATCACCATAGGACAAAGATGTAAGCCTCGATTCAGTAATTTATGATGCAGCAACTGTGCATGAACGTCACATTTCTGTATGCCAAAGTGATGATAGTGAGTGTCTAAAATCATCGAGGATAAACATGTTAAAAGAAATTTCTTGTGGTGGCATTGTATCATGAAGTACAAGGTCAGAGTGTGTCATTCTGATAGCCAAGTTCATAGGGGGTAGCTCGTTGACACACATCAGCCTCTGTAGGCTTAACGGCTAGTTAAGCTTATCACCATTATTTCCCATGACAAGATAGTACGGGAAGCATATACGTATATATGAAAGACGAAAATCTGATAAAAAAAGCAAATGTGAAGATGTTCAATGCCGCCAGCGCCATTGGTCCTTAAAAGGGAATAAACATTGCCCAATGACCACAGATAATACCCATGCTGTGCATTATTATTATTGTCTTGTTGAGAGGTGTCAGCTGTCTGGAAATTGGAGTGATATATTGGTACAATTCAGCCCTACATATATAGAGTATAATGGCAATGCCATGGCTGAATTTTAGGATTGTTGTAATGCTAAGGCAAAACAATATGACAACACAATGCTGTATTGAGTACATAATATACATTACATCTATGACCGTCCATATTTTGCTGCACTAATGTTCATACATTTTAAAATACATTTCTGCTTGGCCTATCATTGGATTATTGGCTGTGGGAGTATAAGATATTCTAAATGAGTCTTGTTTACCTGCCAACCATACAAAATAAATCGACATCTGCCAAAATTGATTTTAACAGTTTTTCTTTCTAAGGATATACATGCTGGCAGTATTGTTCATTTTAATCCCTTACGGACTTTGTTGCGCCAAAATAGGCATAGTAGCTGCCAGAGCGTCTGCTTCCAACAATGGAGAGTTCAAAAGATAATGATATAGCAAGTGAGCCAAAGGCTTCTGAGAATAGTCCCAACTGCGTTGGCATGGCATGGCATCTACTTTGCTGACGGAATAAGGTGATGGTAGACACACAAAAAGCTTTGTAGTACGAAGCCATATCCACTGGAGGAAAGTAGATTTGAACCCTGAGTAAGGAAATCAGTAGATAGTTTGTCCCTAGATGGCCGTTGTAGCTGGTGTCCTAGTTCAGTATAAGTGTACTTGCTGAGTTGTAAAAAAAATATCATTACAGCCCTTGGAAAAAGTTCTGCAAGCACTGATTTAACAATTTGCATTATGCGTTCATAATATGTAATTTATGCTCATGTATCACACGGTTACTTGTGACTTACAACAATGTCACTAGGAAAATATAGGTAAACCTGAAAAATTTGCAAAATAAAGTATTTATCAAAAATAAAGTGTATTGCTATTAATAAAAAGGGACTTTTTATCAGTGACACAACTTACAGTGTAGTGCAAAATGGAATTTCATCTATGTCAATAATATCACGTATGGCTATTTACAATGCCTGATAATATTCAGTGTCTCATCTTGCTTTGTGCTGCAGTTTGAGTTAACAGCGCGACATGTTGATTTGCCAATCTTATTGTGGCTATGTTATGGTGTTTTGGCCAAGAGAGATTGCAACAGTTTGGTTGGCTTAGCAGGTTGTGAGAACATCATGGGGCAATACAAAGGGGATTTTTCTAGGTCAAGAGGAAGGTACTGTGTGTGTTTGTTTGTTTGTTTGTTTGTTTGGTTGTTTTTTTTTTCTTTCTCACAAGTGGTCCCTGTTAATGTGAAAAATCAAGGGTGAGCGAAGATCATGAGTGATATTTACATCAACAAGGACCACGAGTGAGAGAGAGAGAGAGAGAGAGAGAGAGAGAGAAACTTTTAATCAGATGTTTAAGATTTTATGTATTCTATGTTTGAATGGGAATTCCCATGGCTTTTTGCCCTGCCTATCGCTTCAAGGGCGCCACCGATTTGCCCACAACAGGCCAAGAATCTAACGCGACTCTGATATTCATGCATGACATGCTTTACCGCGAATATAATTACAAATCAATGCATCAAAAATAGGGCAGGTACCACAGTGCGAGTATCACGCAATGATATCATTGTCTCATTATAGAGAGACATATTAAGGATATTTTATGTAAAATCCGCATATTCCATGTACTTTTTGCCGACGTTGTTAAAAATGGTTCTGAGTTGTCATCCGATGCGCCCACTTTTCGTCAAAATAAAATGCAATCAGGCCATTATCAGCGCTAAATAATCCTGGAAACTGTCGGTGTCACTCTTGATAATGGGAACGACTCCTCTGCGACGAGGAGACATGACACCTGGGTTGAAATTGATGGCTACATCGACTTCTCCATTGATGTTGTTGCCTCGAAACATTGAAGAAGCTAAAGAAGGGGCCCAACTCTGAATACTAGTTTGGGTGCATGGTTGAGCTTGCTGTAAGTAGGGGATGTCCACATTTCAGTCTAAATCATTCAAAGATCCAGTCAGTAGGCCTAAAATTGAAACTGGCTGGAATGGCGCTGGTATAAGGGGTACACTTGGTCAGAAGGATTGTTCACCGACAGTTGCAAGCATGGGCTTGGCACTGTCAGGCACGCAATTACTCATATCCAAGAAGATATCATTGATTGCCTCCTGCCAACGTATATTCAAATGCAAATAATTGTTAATGTTTTGGATGCTTTTTGTGGCCAGACAGCTAGGCAATCTGATTTGGGGCTACATGGTACACTTAGGACTTCTTAAAAAAAAAAAAATGGCAGAATGATTGACTAATTTGCAGCCACCGTGAGCAGCTAGTCCCACTTTCTTAATCATAGTTTTCATGAGGGAATAGAGCGCGTTTTTTCTGAGTGCGTTAAATTTAAACATGTTCCATTGCCATTGTGATTGATTGCAAGATAGAAAAACGAGTCTCGGAAGCACATGGATCCTGGTTGTTCCTCACAGTACTTTTCATAAATTCCAAATGGACACCTGCAGGAATGGCCTGATTCTCGATCAACTTGGACACTACCAGATTCACGTCCGTGGGTTTGCTCTCGTCTGTGGTTTCTTTTGCCTCTCATTGTACCTGAGGTATAGTCGGCCAGTATCACTTTGATTTAGTGACAAATCTCATCCTGTTGTGTTTTTCTTTTAGTTTTATCATTTTCCTGTCCAGACAAGAAGTCATGAATCTCTTCATCTTCTAGCTCCACAAACTGCACATTGTTTTTGACCACCATGTCGGCACGTGTATATTGTCTTCAGCAAACGATTCATATGTGATTAGGTTAAATCAGGAGTCTCAAAATAGTTTATACCAGTGCACGATCTGAATGGTTCATTTAACAATGAATCAAGCACCTAGTTTGGAGATAAAATCATTTTTGGGATTAACCTTTGGGATTGTATCCATCTGGCTGCTTGACACACATCCTAGCATTTTTGACATGTTTGCTTACTTTTGATTTTGATGGTGTGTTTAATAGAATTGATGGCACCTTTGCTTAAGCTAGGGGCACTTGGTCATGCTTGGTTATCGTGTCCACAGACTTGGCCATTTAATCAGCAATTTCATTTCCATAAGGTAAACATGGCTGGCTGTCCATGTGATGATGATTTCATAATCCAGTAGTAGTGTGTCTATTTACTGGATGGAAAGTGTTGTTTCAATTTAGTTTGATGGAGGCATGTGGGGAATAATCGTTAGTAGGGCACTCTGGCAATCTGTGAACCGGTGTGTCCATGAGTCTCTCAGTTTAGGTTGTTTCTTGTTCAGGATTCCCACGGATAAATTTATGCCTGTCAGCACACCATGGTAACTACACAATTTGGCCAAGACAGGTCCAGTATGTTCAGTGGGTTTACCATTATGGCCTGCACAGAAAATTGCAGCTAAAGCAACACATGGGCCTGGGTTGTTGAAAGTGGACTATCTCTGGAGGGTAAGATACTGTCAGATAGTTTTGCAATGTAATCATTGGCTATTTATTTGGCCTGCAAATTGTGGTTAGTCGTTCTGGGTCTGCTATTTCCCGTAGTGTTCCAGGCAATGAACTTTTGTGCCTTCTGCTACACAAGATGTCTGGTGCAGATTTAATGTAAGTTGGTTCAGTTGCATCGTAGTTGATGTGCTCAAGGTTAGATGGAGCCATTTTGCATTCATGCATCACAGTAACTACTCTGTGGTCTCCATGGAAAGGGTTGTTCATTAGACTTGTGATCAACATTTTGAAGCTTGTGGGACTTGTCATAATGGAGAAATACGATATTAGGAGCACTTCATTTAGTCTGATGTCAAGAGGTAGGATGTCAGTTATGACCTCTAAGGCTGATGTTTACGGATGCTACATTGCACCTGCTGCTATGGCTAATGATTGGTGCTGTATTTTTTCCAGGGGGCCAAGTTGAAATTTGAAAACCATATTGGATAAGCATGTTCCTGTTTGTATAGCATGCACATGACCATCATGTTGGCTCCCTCTGGATTCTTCGTTGAATATGCAGAGTTTTCCTAAAGATCTCTTTGCTTTTGTGGCTGCCTGTTGGATGTAACTATTGAAATTAGAATTTTCGTCAAGAACGACCCAGAGAATCTTATCTCTTTGACTTATTCCAGTGATTTTTTGTTATTTGTATACATACAACCTTGTGACCGTTTTTAGCGATGCATTTGGTTACCATCTTTGGCACATTGATGGGTATTTGCCACCTGTTGGTCTACCTGTTAAAGGAGCTGTGGCTAATAGACCTCATATTAATTGCTATCCTGGTTTCTTGGTGGCTTAGATACACAGTTATGTCATTTGCATGTATCCTATGATGGCACATATCACATGACCTGTCAGGGATGCATACTATATTCATTCGTCTTCTTTACCCAGGGACCCTTTCAGTGATGCAACACTGATCTCCCAGAGGTCCTGAAACAATTAAATAGTACACATACACAAAAGAGACACAGACAATATATACACTATATACAATATTGAAGATATGTTGCATCATCATACTATAAATAGCAGAGGGGTGATAATGGAGACCTGAGGAACCTTATATTTGTGCAAACCAAATCAGTTGTACATGTGTTAACAAGACAACGATAGGCTCTATCTTGTCGGAAGTCTGCAGTATACATAAGGACATGTCCCTTCATTCCAGGCTTGTGTAATTTGTAGACTTGTCTCCTTTTCTCCACACTGAATGGAAAGCAGCTTCCAAGTCTTTAAATGTAGCTTTTATGTCTTGACCCTGTTTCCTGGCTTGTGAAATGTTTAGGCTCATGATTGGAAGAGCTATGCTGATATTCATGGCTGTGTGATATGGCCAGAGAGATTTCTTAATTTTTCTGATCCAGAGTATTTGGCTTTATCAAATCTAGCCAATAGGGTGAAGTCTTCCACACTATACTGGTTATGAAGCTTCTTGTTGGATCACTCATGATATGTGGATAAAGACAATATTTGCTGATCCAGTGCTCGATTATTTTGCCACGTTTACATGATATTACATGTTTGGAGCTTGTGGTGGTGTGCCATTTTCCTCATAATAGGCTTTTACTGGTGAGGTTACCAATGAAAAGCAGAGAGTTTTAGCATTTATTGAGCATGTTCTGAAGCTTTTGCTCAAATTTTGTTAATTGTTTTGTTTTCCTCGCTGGAATATATATGGAAGCTACAATGACCTTTTTTTTATATCTATTTTAACTTCAGCCCACACTACTTCCAGGTTGTCGTCTATGAGATCTTTCCTCCTTACGATCTTTGTACCTGTTCTGGGCAGATTTGCCAAACATTCATGATTGTCGTTGAGTCTGTTTCTGAACAGTTCTTGCAGTCCGTTTTTGAAGTTGATGAACAATTTATCGTTCCAACACTCACTTAGGGCAACTATATTGGTAGCGTGCTTTTCAACATTAAATTTCAGACATTTCTTCAATGTGTTTAGTGTGCTAATGTTAACTTGGAATAGGTTAAGGTTTTGCGTGTTCCCCTAATTTATTGAGGACTGGACAGAAGTAAGTCTAGATGCTGACAAGAAGGACACTTGCAACTATCAGCCATGTGACCAATTGTATTGCTGTTTTGGCAGATTAATATCAAGTAACGAGTATTATTTGGAGGTTGTTGCGCAGAGTGCATACAGACTCCCTCTTTGGCACATTAGTTGCAACCTGCCCTAATCCTTGGCAGTGACTTATGACTCTGTTTCTCTTAAAATGCAGACACTTTGATATGTTCCTTTAACAATAAGTCCTTTTGTCATTAACTTTTCAATGGCAACATCAACGGAAGTTATTTTAACTAGAGGCATGTTTGCCTAGTTTTTCTGTTATGGAACTTGCGTGTTGTCCATGTAAATCCTGTGTGAAAGTATACATTATTGATGGTGGTTTTAATGATGGCATTAGGAACATCCATGCATATAACTGAGGAATTAGATTGTCTAGATGAAGGGAGACAAGGACATATCAAACCTCCTTCAAAAGGGTCAGTTGGCCATGTGTTAAGGCCAAGTCCAAGGGAGACTATGGCAAATAACGAGTTCTCATTTTTGTAATGCACACCAAGACACTTTTTAAAGTGCTGGATGGATCGGGATATATAAGAAGGCACCTTATATATCTACTTTGGCAAACCATGTTTTGGCAGAAAATAAAAACATGTCTAGCACTTTACTGAATGTAGGTTGACAAAAGGTGGGTGGGTCAAAGTAATGCATAATGGAGGAGAGGTCGTATATTGGTCATACTGGTATTCCTTGTACATATTTAGGACTGAGATATGATTCAAACGTCGAGGAGACTTTCTTATGCAGTACACGTGTATGTCAGTAAATATCCATAACTATATTAATCAGTACAGATGCTGATATGAAGGGATGGGAAAGCTTGAATACTGTTGGCACATGGAATTTCAAACCTTGTTTACTTATACTGTTTACTTTAGAAGACTGTGATGCAATTTCCAATCCATGTAATGGCAATGTTGAGTACAGTAAATAATTTAGAATTTAGCTGTTCTGGTTGAAGTCAAACATTATGTTTTGGAAGCAGAAATTCTATAATTGCTTCCTCGTCATCATGACCTGTTTCTATATCAAAGATGGTATCCTTCTCCCAATCTGGCCCCAGGACTGGTTCATCTTCTGGGGTGTGGTCCTATCTGCCAAGTCCTAGCAGATCATAGCATGATCTCTGATAACAGGAGGAGCTGGTAACAGAAAGTCAGCGTTAGGGATCATCCAGCGACAACATGGTACAAGTAAGTCTGCAGCGTTAATAGCAAAATTCCAAGAGGTCAAACACTCTTGCTACTTGTATAATTGGCTGCAGTTGAGTGTGCTTTGGTTGGATAATCACCACATTAACAGCGGAAAAAACACTAAGATAAATTACCAGTTCCAAACTGCTGGTGCTTGCAAGATCCATCGAATGGTGAAGTAAATCAAATGAGAGAAAGGAGGAGGAGGAGGAGGAGGAGGAGGAGGAGGAGGAGGAGGAGGAGGAGGAGGAGGAGGAGGAAGAAGAAGAGGAGGAAGAAGAAGTTCTCGTCAAAAATCCGACAACCATGATGCAGGTTTAGAAGCTGAAGAGAAAAACGATAATCTGAATAAAATGGAGACAGATTTGGTGTTTTTAGTGCTTGATAGAGTGTCCAGAATTAGTGCTGAGCACTGGCTTCAGAGCTGGTGCAGGAGGGGTAGACTGTCTTGGTGTCCAACTGTCACGGGAACGAACAGAGAAGAAAGATACATCCGAGAAAAAAATATCTATATCCATGTCCTTTAATAATGAAGTCAGGTCGGAACACAAACAAGACTTCTTTTGTGCACTGCTGTGGTGACGCACTGGCCTCGCGGACTCTATGAAAGGGTTGGTGTGTCAGTTTGATGAGTTAAGGATCTATACTCAGATCCACTGTTGGTGGTGCTCCCTGTTTTCAGTTGCTGACTGCGACTCACCTAACTAAAAATTGAAGTATCTGTGCCAAAGGTTTTGGTGAACCAGAATAAAATCAGGAACAGCAACACCAAACAGCAGTATACCGAGCCACAGAATAACCATCAGAAAAGAAATCTCTGCAGTAGTACATGGACAGTGTCACTGTGCATCGTTGTTAGAAGAAGCATCTATTTGGGGTCGAGAACCCCCAGTGGCAAACGTGAAGACTGCATAAATAATTATATTTATCTTTTTCCTTACAAAAACAATGAGTTATTTAAAAATTGTAATTTGGCAACTTCATAATTCTCATGAACTTGTCATACTTTATAACGAATACTTTGCAATAATGCCCAGTGAAACCTACAAGCACACGCACACAAATATATATATATATATATATATATATATATATATATATATATATATATATATATATATATATATATATATATCCATATGTATGTGTGTGTGTGTGTGTGTGTGAAACCTTTATTCCAGCTTTTAGTCCAATATAGATTATGCTTGACATGTATAGGAACTGTAGCATGGGACAGCCACGTGCAAAGAAGGACGTAACGAGGAAGAGCATATTGTATTCCTCTTCTGTGTTGATAACAACCAAATGTTTATTCCGTTTTAGACAAGATTGCGCAGCCTTCATCCAACTGACTCTGCTATGGCTCGCGAATGCAAAATAAAGTGGATGAGAATTTTTACACCAATGTGAACTTGAACCAATATTACTACACACACTAACTGGATGATATGAAGGATATCGCAGTAACGTAATATATCTTTTGTTAAGAGTTGTTCTTAACTTTACAAGCAGGTTTGAGCCATCACTGATACCACGTACTATCATTTTTACGTCATAGTCAACGTATCCCCAAAATATTAAATCGACGTTCCAGCTAATATTATAATAAACATTATGCCAAATCCACTTTATGGTTGGAGTTTTTAAAAGTGTCCCAATGAAAACTTTGTAATGGAAATGTCCAGCAATTTCAACGGATAATTTTGAGCTGTTAGCGTGTTCCACAGTGAGAATAGCCTGGCCAAACCAGGGGTGATTTAAACATTTACCTTCGAACAATTGAAATGGTAATGCTGCAAATTTATGCAGCAGATAAAGTGCATAAGCATGGGCAGCTATGTGTGTTCCATTCAGGTCCAGTATCACATATTTCACATTTGGAGCTACTTTGACATCAAGGCAAAGGATCTTGTTCAAAAAGTTAAATATATATGAGCTATTCTGCTTGGCATTGACTAGTTTGCAATTCCTATTTGAGCCATTAGAATAAGAAGAAGATAAACGAAAAGCCCATTTATAATTCAAACAATGCAATCCAAGCTTTAGTTTTAGGGACCGAGATTTAGCATGTCCATAACCAACTTGTTTTAAACCAGAGAAAATTTTTTCATTATATACAAGTATTGCACCATTGTAGAAACAGGACGTCCTGAAATACCAAAGGCTAGAAATACATTCCAGAGAAGTACGCACTTCTCTGTTTGGGAAATATTTGGTGCCCCCGTTTCGTTCCATTATGTTTAAATCGATTAAGTCAGTAACGACCAGGTCTTGATCATCATTATCATGCACAAAAGGATACTGGGTCCAAACATAACATTTTTCATTTAATTCTCTCAGCTCAATGGCAAGTGCATGTAAGTGATATAAGGTTCTCTTAAAAGAATTTCTATGGACCTGCATTTTTGGCGCAATAACTTGCTTTTTTACATATTTTTTGAGCGTTAGTTTCAAATGCTGATTGTTTTTAATTACGGAATAGGTGTTTATTCGCTTAGGAACACCAAGGTATATTTAGGACATGCCATAGCACTCTGTTACAGAAGCAGTAAACTCGGTTGAAAAAATAAATTGTCGGTATTTTTGATATAAATACAAATACATTATCAAGACCAGAGTGTTACAAGATGACACGTAATCTGTTGCTGGCTTAAGCATTTGCGCCACATCCCCATGAAAATTACAGAAAGGTCCCAGTTTTTGTCCATTATCCTTTACTGATGGATGCAAAACTGAAAATCCTGCCATTGTGCAAGCATTGGTATTGGGACCATTCCATAAACACTTTTTAACCACTAAATGTACAAACATTTTTTCAGGTGCAATAATAATCAAAGCAACGAGTTGGAGTTCCTTTTTGACTCTCGTTCTGCGTGCAAGTTTCATTACTATAAACTCATCACTTCTGGATTTTTCAGCATTCCGTTTCAATATATTTCTCTTTAATCTCATATTGTTGTTAAATCGTGTGTGCAGGTGTAAATGTAGTTTACCCAAACCGATAAGGGAATACGCATAAAAAACCACAGTAAGTTTGAATCCTTCGGTAACATGCATTATGTATATGGAGTAATTGAGTTCCGTTCGAAACAGTGATTGACGACTATGGTTCAAAGTGTCAAAACCCCAGTCATTTTGTAAATACAAAATTGTGGTATGTTGCACTCTAATACTGCCATTTATTCTAAAAACATAACAATATATTTCTTGTATATTCCTAGATGCTGTGAAAATGAGCATTTGTTCCTTATGCATAAGTCTAACAAGCTGCAAGTTGATAATAATATCGCCGGATATATTAGGCAAAACATGTTGGCGGTTTGAAGAATAACTAGGTGTCATAAAAGTATAATATATCTCTGCAGGTACAAACACAGCGCTCGCAGTCTGTGCAATATATATCCTCATCTGAACCAAATGTGTCCGTGAGTAAAACGTACGATAATAGTGAATTCCACATAACCGTTCACACATGGGTGGCTGCACTGGTAATGGAACTGTTATATCTCTGAGCTCAAGATATTTCAATACACACCTAATGTCAGACTCAGTCAAATGTAATTTAATGATATTGATACTAATTCTTAGATTAACTACAGCAAATATGTAAAATGTCAATGGAGAACCTGTTTCACTAGTTGAAACAACAATTGCTGCACAAGGATTGAATACAATAGGAGGTCTAGAGTTCACATTTGTATCCTTTGATTCAGAACAAGTATTCAAGACAATTTTCATAATTAACATAATATATCTCTTGGAAAACAAAATACTGGTGGAGATATTTGTCCGTCTGGCGCATTGGAAAATAAGGTAATCAACATACATTCTGAAAGGTATACGTCTGTTGCTTGCTAATATTGAACGTACAGCCTCAAACGTAATATTAAAAATTAAATATTCTGCGCTGTGTCCCAAAAAAATGTGGTGATATGTGTTAATGCGGATATGGGATACAGTTGATTGTAATTTGATGTTTTCCTGATAGTCAACTTCATCTATCATTCGGGGACAGCCTTCACTTGGTCCATTAAAAATGAGCCATCTGAAGTGTAATGGGTGATTTTTGTTCCTCCTTTTATTGTAGGCGGTCTCAATATGCACAAGTACAACATAACGTTCAAGTACTTTTATAATCCAAGAATTAGCACAGATTGGCATATCTATGTCCCAAAAAGATCTGTCACTCCCTATGCAATCTGCGTAAAACAAAATAACACCCATTGGTTTTTCAATGATATATTCAATATGTGCAAGATATTTGCATATGTGATTATCATTCCTGTAATGCGTAACGTCACTGTGTTGTCTCACACAGTTCATGTGTATGCGTAGGTACGCATTGAATAAAATATGTACATTTGCATAAAGACAGTGTATCAAAAGTATTTGGGGGTATTCTTTGTAAGGTGTGTACTTGTATGAATCAACCTTGCAGGCTGGATCACGTTGATGCTGGTGTAAATTGTGCAGTAGAGGTGGTGCTTTCACTTCAATTGAACACTTGCCTCCAATTTGCGTCATGTTCCGTAACCTGTTTGTTGCTAACTGCAAGCGGGTAACATAACTATAAAAAATACATATTACATGTGCACAGATCTCCCCCTCAAGCACCAGCCTGCATGCACTTTCAGACCACGTAAGAGTGGTACACCTCAACAGCAGCTGCCGGTTCTGGAAACATTGGAATGGTACAGGTCAAAAGCATTTATTAAGTAACTCTGAGGAAAATGCATTGAACTTTACCCAAAGATATATGTTGAATCAGTCAGAACCTAGCAGAAAACACACACACACACACACACACACACACACACACACACACACACACTCTTGTGAAACCTACAGAGTGAGGTCCTCGACATAAACCAGCAAAATGAAGTCCTGTACATAGAATAATATTTGATGCCATCTATTTTCAAGATTTGCTTTCGCCTGTACATAAGCAACAATAAAAAGACTAAAATTATAAAAAATATTATAATTTTTGGACTTGTCAAATTACAATAAACTGAGGTTCTTGATAACACACAGATCAGCAAAGTCCTTGTTTACACACAGCAGAATGAAATATCCACACAAACACACTTCACACATATATGTATGCAGAACGACACAATATAAGGTTCTACGTGACAGACAACAGACTGAAGTCTCAACACACATAAACCAGACATAACAAAGTGCAGTCCTTGGTGACACGTAGCAGACACAAGGCTCCACGTACGCACATATATATATAGATTGCCACAAAGTGAAGTCCTTGGTGACACACAGCAGACTGAAGTCTCCACACACATCTCAAAGTAAGGTGCTAGGTGACACACAGCAGACTGAAGTCTCCACACACACACATTGTATTTGTAGAATTACACAAAATAAGGTCACTGGCTGAAGTCTCCACACAAAAGAAACAGACATAACAACGTGGGGCCCTTGGTGACACGCAGCAGACACAAGGTTCCACGTACACACACACACACACACACACACACACACACACACAGAGAGAGAGAGAGAGAGAGAGAGAGAGAGAGAGAGAGAGAGAGAGAGAGAGAGAGAGAGAGAGAGAGAGAGAGAGAGAGAGAGAGATTGACACATAGTGAAGTCCTTGGTTACACACAGCAGACTTAAATCTCTACGCACATATATAAATCGAATGAGACAAAGAGCTCCTTGGTAACACACAGCAGACTGAAGTCTCCGTACACTTCAACAAAACACAACACAAAGTGAAGTCCTTGGAGACAAAAAAAATGCAGTGGCACTTGTTGAACAAATTAAGGTCTACATCATCTGAAGAGAAAATAGAATACTTGCAGACTGGTGCTTCAAAACCGAAGATGTTGCAACAACCACTATCCTGCTCATTTTTACTTCACTCTCACAAAAATTTTAGAGTGCGTATGTTCTCATTTGTTATTTTATAAGGTGGTCATGTTGAAAATGCCATTTTGATGAAACCATTGTTTCCTTGCTTAAAATGAAATGATGAGACTGGGATAAACTAGACTTCTGACAAATGATCCACTTACTATTTTCGTTATTATTTTTCATAATGACTCCGCATATAACTAGAACAGAGCATGGGGATAACCCTGTCTGATATCTTAAAATTGTAAGAATCTTTGCATCAAAATACGGGTATGATTATATCATGAGTCATAAGATATCATCATCCCACTTGATTAATATGTTAATGCAAAAATATAAGCCGAAGCAACCCAAAATATTAAAATCACCTTTGTCTGTGCCAACACAGACATTCTGGTTTTTTTTAGGAGTTCTTTGTTTCTTTCTATCTTTCTTTATACCAGCAAAATTGTCAAACATTTTTCTTGACACCTATTACATATGGAACCTCTAAACTTGGCATGATCTGACCTCCACACACAAAGTCTTGTTGTGAACAGTGATAATGGTGTTTGAAATCATCAAAATCAAGGCCATTTGAAATTTGAACTTATAATTCTATGCACAAGGTGCCCTTTTGTAATGATTATGATCAAAACCTACTCAGGCCAGTGAGAAATATCAGGGTGCATGCCCTAATCATGGACAATAAACTTTATTATATACATAATTTAAAAAAATGTCATAATGGCAAAAAAAAAAAAACAAATAAATAAATAAAAAATAAGATAAAATAAAAGAATTAAAGGTCACACTGCTAAAGAAATTTGATGTAATGATTTCATTTTTGCTTCTATTTAAGGATACCTTGATCTGTACTAAATTTAATCACAACTTGTGTAGAGGTCTATGAGATACATGTATTGTGATAACAAAGAACACTAGCTGGCACTAAACGATGTCTATATACGAGAGACAATGTTTCCCTATACTAGCAAAGTACTACAAGTCAGTTGAAATTACTTATAACATTCTTTTGGTTGTCATGGAAAACCTGAAAACATTCTGCCTAACCTTCTCTTCAAACTATGAGAAGCTAATTTGTCAATAAAAAAATAATTGCTATGTACCTTATTACACAAATTAAATTATTCAAAAATCAAAAGAGAAATAGGGCTGTATGCACAGCCCATGTTGAGCTGGCCTAGAAAGTCATCACATGACAATGTTGGCCCCTTGACCTGGGGAGGTAGCCCTGATCACCCTTATGCTATGGTGTATTCATATCATAGAATTCATACTTCATTCCAGTTGCAGTTTAAGTCTGGGTCTTTACAAAGGACTAGTACTCTGTAAAACATCAAGAGCCTAGCTGAAATAGCTACATGTATACAGTTATCAAGTGAGCAGTAAAATTAATGAAAGTAACTGAGACCTTAGGAATCAGGTCAGGGTCACCAATATACTGTGCTAAGTATTGTTTCCATTTACTAGTGGACCTGTGAAACACCAAAGACCTGTTTCAAATAGTTCTGAATTTCATAGGTGAACAGTAAAATTCGTGTAAGATGCCATGTGACCTCAGAAGCAAGATCAAAGGCACTGAAACCTAGCTCTCATTGCAGACCACCATGTACAAATTCAAAGTCCACATAACATAGTTCTCAAAAGATCAACTGTACATTAAACTCACTTAAATGGCACTGTGGCCTTGGAAATGAGGTCAAGGTCACCTGTATGGCATGTAAGTCAAGCCCTTATTCCAAGATTGCCCCTATACAATTTCAAGGCCACTGGCCAAGCAGCTTCAGAGACGATTTTTTTTATTATTTGTCCACAAGTAAACAAACTAATGTATAAGAACTACATGTAAAAAACTCACTGAAGCATGACCATATACACAAACTCATCAGAGACCTACCCAAGGTACAGCCGTATGAAGTTAAGGGTGAGTTTGGCTGATGGTTTTGGAGAAGTGGAAAAAGTGACTTACTGTTGCGCTCTGTTGACTTACATAGTATTTTTGAATCAATCAGGATATGCATTCACTAATAAGAACCGAAATGTAACAAGACGATCATGATGATCCCGTGCTCAGCTGACTTGCATCTGCAACTTATTTTTAAAAATTTACCCCCCAAAAATTATGCCAAAATTAATATGTGTGACCATTTGATTAAAATATGTAGAGACGTATCAAAGTCCATTTCTACAAAATGTGACATAAATATGGCGAAAATTATCTAAGTTGTTTACATTACAAGAAATCTCAATGTTCAGGTTTCGTAAATTGTTTTTTTTTTTTTTTTCATTTTGTACTTTTTCAAAAAATGAATGAAAAAAATAAAAATAAACCAAGTCAACCTTTTAAACAACTTTGTTGATCCTTCTACAAGGAACATATCCACCAAGTTTCAGCTTCATCTGAGTGACGGTTCTGGAATAGGAGCCAAAAAAAAAAAAAAAAACCAACACAAAAAATCACAAAAAATGGAAAAAAAATGCTGCACCACCTGGTGGACAAATTCTGAACTAAGAGTTACCAGCAGTGTCCCTGTGAGATATCTAAGCAACTGGGTGAGCGGTTTCTGAGAAAGTATTATAAGATTTGCAAAAAAAAAAACAAAAAAACAAAAAAAACAAACAAAAAAATTCATACAAAAACAAAAAATCACTAAAGCATGACCATTTGAACAAAATTGGTAGAGACTTACCCAAGGTACATCCCCACCAAGTTTGAAGTAAATCTGGCTTACGGCTTTTCAGGAGAAGTCGAAAATGTAAATTGTGGACGATGACGGATGGACAGACGACGGACCCTCAAAAAAGCTCAGCTAACTAACTAGTCAGCTGAGCTAAAAATGTGAATTAGCATTAGAATGTCCATTGGCTTGCATGGTAATCACTAGGAAAGCTGCATTGACTGAAAAGTACCTGAATTGAAAAAATCGTAAAAAAATCAGGGATCCAAAGCAGTGCCACCTAGTGAACAACTCTGTTTGACCCTTTTACAAGGAATATATCCACCATGTGTCAGCTTAATCTGAGTGACAGTTAATAAGGACAAGTTGAAAATGGCAAGAACACACAATAAAACATAAAAAATAGAAAAAAAATTGCTTCGCCACCTGGGGCAAGAATTAAGAACTAGGAGTCCCTGGCAGTGTACCTGTGGGACATCAAAGCGATTGGATTGGCAGAACGGAGAAAAGGATTTTTTAAGATTTGCCAAAAAAAAAGAACAAAAAAATTCATAGAAAAAAAATCCAAAAATCACAGAAACGGGAGCATTTGAACAAAGTTTGTAGAGACTCACCCAGGGTACATCCCCACCAAGTTTTAAGTCAATCTGGATGACGATTTTGGAGAAGTCAAAAATGTGCATCAAAATTAGAATGTCCATTGACTTCCATAGTAATCAATAGGAAAGCTGCATTGACCAACAAGTGCCTGAATTGAGAAAATCATTAAAATCATAAAAAACAGGAACCTGCAGGATTTCCACGTAGTGAATAACTTTGTTTGACCCTTCTAAAAGGAACATATACACCACCTTTCAGCTTAATCTGAGTGATGGTTCAGGAGAAGAAAGTCAAAAATAGCAAGAACACACAAACAATCAAAAAAAAAAAAAAATAGAAAACAAATTCCAGCACCACCTGGTGAACAAATTAAGAACTAGGAGTCCCCGGCAGTGTTCCTGTGGGATATCAAAGTAATTGGGTGGGCGGTTACGGAGAAGAGGATTTTTAACATTTGCCCCGAAAAAGAACAAAGAAATTCATAAAAAATAAAAAAATCCCTGGAGCGTCACCATTTGAACAAAGTTGGTAGAGACTCACCCAGGGTACATCCCCACCAAGTTTGAAGTCAATCTGGATGACTATTTTGGAGAAAAAGTCAAAAATGTGAATCAACATTAGAATGTCCATTGACTTGCATAGTAATCAATAGGAAAGCTGCATTGACCACCAAATACCTGAATTGAAAAAATCATTTAAAATCAGGAGTCCACAGCAGTGCCCCCTAGTGAGCAACTTTGTTTGACCCTTCTACAAGGAACATATCAACCAAGTGTCGGCTTAATCTGAGTGACAGTTCTGGAGAAGAAGTCGAAAATAGCAAAACCGTACAAAAATTCATCAAAAAATAGAAAGAAAATTGCAGCGCCACCTGGTTAACAAATTAAGAACTAAGTGTCCCTGCCAGGGTCCATGTGCGATATCAAAGCAATTGGGTGAGTGGTTTTGGAGAAGAAGTTTTTTTTAAGATTTGCCCCCGAAAAAGAACAAGAACAAAAAAAATCATAAAAAAATCCAAAAATCAATACAGCGTGACCATTTGAACAAACTTGACAGAGATCTACCCCATGCACATTCCCACCAAGTTTGAAGTAAATCTGGCCAAAATTATTCAAGTTATAACCATTAGAAGACATTTCCATGTTAAACTTTCCTATTAAAACTTTTGTAAAGATTTTTGAATGAAATTCATTAAAATTCCAAAAGCCACTGGAGCATGACCATTTGAACAAACCTCGTAGAAATGCACCCAAGGTACATTGCCACCAAGTTTGAAGTTAATCTGGAGGACGGTTTTATTTGGAGAAGTTGAAAATGTGAATTAGCATTAGAATGTTCATTGACTTGCATAGTAATCAATAGGAAAGCTGCATTGACCGATAAGTTCCCGAACTGAAAAAAGAATTGTTAAAAACCAGGTATCAACAGCATTCCCAGATAGTGAACAACTTTGTTTGACCCTTCTACAAAGAACATATCAACCATGTTTCAGCTTAATCTGTGTGACGGTTCTGGAGAAGATGTTGAAAATAGCTATAACACACAAAAATTCGTAAAAAATTAGAAAAAATTGCAGCACCACCTGGTGAACAAATCAAGAACTAGGAGTCCCAGGGAGTGTTCAAAGCAATTGCGTGGGTTGTTTCGGAGAAGAAGATTTTTTAAGCTTTACCCCATAAGCACCAAAAAAAAAAAAAATCATTAAAAATCCCCCAAAACCCTGGACCGTGACCATTTGAACAAATTTGGTAGAAACTCACCCAAGGCACATCCCCACCAAGTTTGAATTGGATCTGGCCAACGTTTTTTGAGAAGAAGTCGAAAATATGAATTGTGGACAGACGGACAACGGACGGACTGACGGACGGACGATGGACCCTCACAAAAGCTCAGCTGACTGTCAAGTCATATGAGCTAAAACATTTTTAAAAACCTGAGATCCACAGTTGCGCTATCTAGTGATCAAGACTTTTGTTGGACCCTTTTGCAAGGAATATTCAATATTAGAGAAAACACACTTTTTTACATAAAAAATATTTGAAAATCGCAGCATCACCTGTTGAAAAAATTAAGGTCTAGGGGTCAACCAAAGTCTTACAATACAATTGTTTTGGGGAAAAAAGCCAAAATTGAAAGAAAATTTATCAAAAACCAGATGTCACTGGCACATGACTATTGGAAAACAACTGGTAAAAACCAACCCAAGGTATTTCCCCATCAATTTTGAAGAGAATCTGGTCAGCAGTTTTGGAGAAATCTACTCTTTGAAGTGTTGGTGGATGATGCACACATGGATAATGATGATGGACATATGACCATGACAAAATTAAATCATTCTGAATGACAAATCAGCTAAGCTCAAAATCTTTTTTAAAAATCATGAAAATACAAAAATCACTGGGCATGGCCTGTTGAAAAATTTGATAGTGACTTGGCAAAGAACCTTGCCATTATTGAAGCTTGAAGTGAATCTCTCAATCATCAGAGCTTTTGGTGGAGAAGGCAAAAATGTGACTAAGCATAGGAGTGCCCATGGACTTACACAGAATTCAACAGAAATACAGCATTAAGTTTTGTGTGGTGGCAAAGTCATTGCTGCTTTGGTGCTCTTTTTCTGGCACAAATGATGTTGTACACACAGTATTTGATGTTAGCCCAGGAGAATTTCTGTAGTGCTGGCTCTCTTTTGATAGCTTGGAGGCACAGCAACTTGCCAGGTATTTTCAGCAACCTGATGCTTTTGCCCAACTGCCTCTGAATAGCTGCCTTTTCTTTCTGTGTCCATACATGTTTCTTCTTGTTTGCTGAAATGTTTCAAACAGGATAATGTAAAGAAATCTAGACATATTCTCACCATATCATATTAACCATGATAAACAAACGCAAGAAAAAAAATACAAAATTTCACTTTTACTTAGGAAAAATTGTGATATATTCCTTCCACTTCATTACTCAATTCATATACTTCTTTTTGTGGACATTACTCTGACAGAAACTATCCATCTATGCAACATTTATCCAGAAAAATTTGAGTTACATGCACATGCACATTTCATGTATATTGTTTTTTTTCAAATGAATAATATTAGGAGAGCAAGATATTGAATTTTTGCCCATCATTTGGTAACAACAAAATTTGGTTTGCATCCTCTCTCTTTTAGTTTTCAAGGGAAAGTTTTCTCCTGCATACAGTGTACATATATATATATATATATATATATATATATATATATATATATATATATATATATATATATACCTATGAAGCCTTAACTATAATGAAAGATTTCTGTACTGTTCATAAATACATATGCATGTATGTAAAACCTAAAAAAACCTACAAAACCTAATGCTTCATCTGTTCTACAGAATAAAATTTATTGTACAAATATCAAGATGCAAAGGACTAGGAGAACCATGTTTTATAAATCTAGTCTTTTACAAATGAAACTACTTGTGCAAATTATGTTTGTGTGTTGTGTTGTACAAGTTCTTTAATCCTCTTTTTTGGTTATGTTTCTAGTCTATGATTAGGGCAATGTGACAAGACCCAAGTTTGTATTATGCATCACATATATTACATATATATATATATATATATATATATATATATATATATATATATATATATATATATATATATATATATATATATATATATATATATATATATATATATATATATATATATGTGTGTGTATATATGTATATATGTATATATATATATATATATATATATATATATATATATATATATATATATATATATATATATATATATATATATATATGTATGTATGTATGTATGTATGTATGTATATATATATATATATATATATATATATATATATATATATATATATATATATATATATATATATATATATATATATATATATATTACATATTACATATATAGATTTATATTTAGTAAATGAGATGATCCAAACCAGCACAACACTGGTGTCCTCATATATGAGTGAGAAGCCTTTAGGTATGTGGGCAATACATGATTGCTCTCACTGACCATGATCTATGATCACGTGTGACAAGAGTTAATTAATAATGTGTGACTTTTATCGTAAACTCAAATCACAGATTGCAAAAAAAAATACCCCTTCCCATCTGTGTTACATGTCTTTCACGTTATATTGTTTCAATTTCAGTATTGATTAAAGTGTAATACTTTGTAATTTAAGTGTAATACTTTATAACATATTAAAATGTTCAGCAGCATATTTACCTGTGCTCTTCTTATGTATCAACTGACTGCCATCTTCTGGAAAAGCAAGTATGAATAAAACTGTAATTACTGATAATGAACAAATTAAACACAACTATATTTTTACAGTCTGAATGCCTTGAGGTATATTACAATACATCAGCTGACATATGCCAAACACTTTTGATGTGGAAATTTCCACACTCAGTGTTGATAGTATATGGAACTGTCAACAGACAGACATCTGTATTCTCCATGTAACACTTATACGGTTAGCCATTTGGCCATGCATTGAACAACCGAGCTGGTCTCTTTATAGTGTAGTGACTTAGTGCTGGAGGACTGTATGGGGCTCAAATACAGGCATAGAATTTTAGTTTATGGTACAGACATATTGTGTAAGCACTAATTTTCCCGAGGTATTTATTTTCAAGTATTTTCTAGAGGAGTTCCGGAGTTCCAGTAGGGAAAATAAAAATGAGGAATTTATTTAACTCCACGCTTTTGTAACTATCAAAATTGAGGATCAGGGAAGTAAACTCTGTGAAATGTTTATGTTGAATTGATTTGGGAGAATTGATGTTGGGGAAAATGTGTTCTTGTACAGTATTTGATTAGCTGCCCATCTGCAACAAGCTATACAGGCTTCAACTTGAAGGTTTCCAATAACATTTAAGTTGTCCAGGACAATCGGATAAACCCTTATTTCAACCCCTTACAAAGGCCGGCCCATATCTAATAACATTCAATTTGGTTAATTCATTTGGACTCTGTGTAACAAATTCAAATTTTGAGGGTCCAAAACACTTCATACACTGAGGGCATATGATGGACAGTTATAACAATTTGACCCAAAAATTTTAACACAGAGGGCATCAAAGAACCCACAATAAGCATAGTGGAAATTAGTTTCCATACATTGGTTTAAAAAATTTATTGAAAATAATCAAGCTCCCTGACCCCCTAAACTAACCAAAGACCCCTTGTAATAAGTTGAAAAGGTATGGATGACCCTAGCACCCTGGCAAAACCTCAAAAGTAAATACAGTGCACTCCCCTTCCACAAATATGCATTGACATTGAGTTATAATTTACGTATATTAACCCTTAAAAGGCTAAAATAATTTTGTTCTAGAGTTGTCTCACTATTGAATTAATTTCCTCTTTGTGTGTAATTTTCTCAATGTTTGGCACTGCCCAAAACATGATGGTAACAGGGCATAATCTGACCACTATCGGTTGAGAAAATGCTCTATTTTTACCGCCAATATTGAGTCAATTGTCAAATAAATATCTAAACTTTATTCTACAGAGGTAAGATGTACCATGCACAGTGTGCTTTAAGCAGCTTCACAGCCAAAAATCGGCAAAACAATATAAAAAAATGGCAAAATTGCACACATTTGACGCCTCTGCAGACCGCAGTCTTTTCCATGGACCCCAGCATGTTTGGTATCGTTGAAAAGCTCGTCATCTCAGCTACATCAGTAAGACGATTTCCTAGTGATTAAATGTTAAAACATTTGGGTTTATATATGCTAAACAAGTCGTGTTTGAAGGTAATCACGGTGTTTCAAAACACCTCTTTCTATTGACTAAAAGTGATATAGGTCAGGATGTCACAATCCTATTTAAATAATGATGTCACAATCCTATTTAAATAATGACCTCTGACCTCATGTGCGCCAATAGGAAAAGCAGGTTTGAACTTCTGGGCTTGTTGTGGACCTGCTTCTGTCCAGAGCAAGCAAGGTAGCATGGCTGCTCGTCTATGAAAAAGACCGCAAAACTGATCATTGCTATGCAATTACAACGAAAATTGTGACATATACCGTTTTATCCCTTTTAAGCGCCCCTGCCCTCTTAAGCACCCCCACCATTTTCTCATCCCTATATTTTTGAAATTTTGCCAGATTTTCTTCCATTTCAGATCATTTATGCGTAAATATTGTTCCAAAAACTTAAATATAGGTATATACACGTATATTACACTCCCTTTGGGATTAATTTCCTAAGTGCCCCGGGCACTTAAAAGGGATAATACGGTAAGTCAGGTTTAGATGCAGAAAGATCTTATGAACTATTTATATCAATGACAAGATCAACGTACAGAAGAAAAATTTGCTCTAAATATTGTGTTAATGACAGCAAAACGATGTCTTGTGAAGATGACCTGCACTCAGAAATTTAGTTTTGTCAACATTTTTCAGTTTCAATGCCATGAAACAAACTGCTAATTGTAAATATCTTGTAAAATATGCAAGATAATAAAATTTGATGGAAAGGCAATACATACCGTGCTGTAACTACTCTATCACGAGGCATTTCAGCACAACAAATCTTCATCATTCCAGGTGGTGTACTGAAGGCAGCCATAGCTGCAATTAGCACTGTGGGGGGCTAGAGATTACAGCAGCAGTGGCTGTGATTTAGCACTTTAAGGGTTAAATGTGTTAAATAAATGATCACCCCTCCCCAAACCAGATGGAGTCTACTGAAATATTTCATGCATTTCCATGCTTTATTGACCAAATTATGCATGTTCAAAGTCAGGGTTTTCCTACCAGCATGCATAAATCAGTACATATATATTTCACAGCTATACAGGTATGCTTTATGAATAAAGCATCACATTTAAAAATGAAACCTGTAGCCAAGGGGTATCATGTGATACAGGTATGAAATCTCAGTATCATAACTTAAGTTACAGGAAAAGTGCCTTTGCATTAAAAGATTTATAATTTACTGCAACCCTATAACGTCTATGTTTCCTCAAACATTATAAACAGACATTCTTTTATGAATTCGCTAAGGTATTATTGTACTTCAATACTACTGAATATTGACTGGAAATCATTCCATACTGATTCCACGTTTTCCAATAAAAAACATAAATGCCATCTCCCATCTGTTTTTGTCTATTCCACACTTTGTATATTTATAGAGACTGCATGAAGTAAATTCCATTAATACTTGTATGGGTTTTGTCAACAGCTTTCTCTGTAACCAACTATGTGCTGTTAGCACTTGTTGCCTACAGCATGCATTTTTTGTGACTCAGTCTAAAAACATGTATGGGGTCAAATGAGTGATCCCGAACTTATGCTATAAATATAGCCTCAATATATTCTGTGATATGATCAATCTAAAATACGGTAAGCTATTACCATGAACATGGAGCACACCATCAATTTCCCTCTCAGCTACGGGTCCTGGTTCTCATCTTCACTGTCAGCCACAGCATCCTGGTCCTCAAATTCATCATCATCCTCGCTTTCACTTCCTTCTTCTGCCAAATCTGTATCAAAGGTAGCAGTGAAAAACTGAGTTCCTAATTCAGTGGGACCATAGTGTTAGCCAGAGGGGTGTCCATGCTTCTTTGGGCACCCTATCTTGAATTTGGACACCCTAAAATCAGGATTTTTACAATGAAATAGACAGGAAGTGCATGGACACCCTGATATTCAAATTCTTAAGGGAAAATGGTATTTTGGACACCCTGATTTCTAATTCTAGCTAGCTAAAAGCCCGGTAGAGTCTACGAGAAAGGATAGACAAAAGCAAGTTAAAGTGGCGATCTAGTCAAGGCAACTATTTGGACTCCATATGTCATAGGTACCATTTTTTCCAGTTTACATTTGTAAAACATCCATAAAACTATGCATTTCCTGAAGAGACAACATGTCAAACGTGCTGGAATCAGTAATTTTCATTTATATAAATCAAGTGATGTGTATGTTATTATGGTTAATTGAATTTACAAATTAAATCTTATGGAATTTAACCTTTACAATCAGCTCATACATGTACAGAAAAAGCGCTACATAAAATGCTTTTGCAGGAATTTGGAGGTCTGTCTATCTGTCAATGGCTAACAAAAGCCTGTTTTGCTTTTTCCTATACCATTCATGGTGTACAAGCTGTAACTGATTGCAATCTATTTGACAGGAATTTAGAATTCAGAAAAGTTAAAAATTTTCAGTTGGCCCTAATTTTATTACTTGGGCCGATATTAGATATGCTGTAAACAGTTATTTTAAAACTGGGAACCAGTAGCTGTATGTTCATACACATTATGCATTCCCTTTTTTATCACTAATGAACAATTAAATGGAGAGGTACTTAATATTGACCGGGTACCAGATAACCATGGAGGGTTATCATTTTGCTTTGTTGTTCATATGGGTATAAACTGAAAACTGGAAAAAATGTGATTACCATCCTCACCAAATGACCCCTACGCGCTTGTCACAGAAGCTTATTAACTTAATAAGAAATCCCAGTTTGATCACCAAAGTTACCATGTGCCACTCGCTGTTGCAGATCACCTACATGCTAGACACACAGTCATCAACAGTGACATAGTGATGGCACAAGAGGAGGTATGCAGTAAAAAATGTGTCCAGGCAGGGCTTAACATAATTGCACCTCTTCCTTTATGCCTGCCAAAATGGGTCTATCAGTGGAGCGCACGCGCGGCAAGGCATTAATTACACAGTTGATGGTGAAATTTTGTCAAACAATGAAACTTAGAAAGACTGTATACACTCTTAGCCAGCTTTATTTCAAATTTTGAGAGAACAGACTCTGCTTCCTTGTCAGCAGGCTTGGCAACCGCAAGGACGATCTGTATTCCTCTTCCTTCAAATACTGGGTCTCTCCAGATCTACGTCTATTGAAGCTGATCAGTTGGGCCAAAATGACTGTGAGCAGATCACTGAATCTCTTACAATCTTCCTGAAAGTTTCATCAGCTCCTTGATCTTTCTCTGTATGTGTTTGTTCAACAGAATGACATCCTCTACGAGAGGCCTTAAACATGGCCTATTAAACTTGGCTGTGTGCAGGGTAGATTGTGCTCTGGCATTTATTCTGTGTGCCCAAACTTTATTGTGACGTCCATACCACCAAAGAAAGGGTCACGCCATGTGGGAAAGCCATGTCTGTAAAATCTGTATACCAACATTCTGGATTGACTATGTGTTCAGGGTCACTGCCAACGAGAAACTAGATGTCGGAGCTAACAAAAAGAAACTGGTACTAACATTTTTATTACATACCAGTAATGGCATGATATATATCACAGGTTCATTACAATTCACCCTGCATTGAAATAATGAAACTGCATCAAAAGTGAAGATTACTGCTGTAGAAACTGTAATTGATTGCTGTAGATCTATAAATATTATGCTAGAAGTGTTTTCACACTGGCTTACTGCATGATCTTATACATATGTTGCATCAGTGTATTACACTCGTCTGTGAGCCAACATCCTCCTATCTAGGTTGTTTTGAATAGCCTAGAAATCGTACCGGTATGGACCTGCATCTGCATTAAAGTTTGTGCTTTTGATTTCTTAACGATAAATGGTAACTATGGGACTAGGATCCGTCATTACCAAAATATACGCTGATACATCAGTTTGGGCTATCAAAATCTGACACCTAGGGTTAAATTAACCACATAAATTGAAAGCCCAAAGGACGTTCCCTATTAATGTTTAATAGCAATCTTGGGCCTAGGATGCACTGATAACATGGCATAAGCCAATATGAGAAAAAAGCTGTGTCAGCAAAAAATTGACACACATAAAAATTCATTAGAAATAGAAAACATATGCAGCACTACACGTACCTGCTGAACACAGAGACCTATCTCATACACATCCACGCCAAGTGTCAAGTGAATCTGACATATCGTTTTGGAGAAGTCAATACTGTCAACTACCGTTGAAATCCCCATTGACGTACAATACAATCAATAGAACTCAATTTTTATTTTAAAATCATTACCATACCATATTTCATTGGATCAAGACCATTTGAAGAACATTGTTAGAGATTCAGCCAATGTACATCCCCAAGTGAATCTGACTTATGACTTTGAAGAAGTCAAAATGTGAACTACCATTGCAGACGTTTGTTGACTTCCAATTATACAGTAGTCAATAGGAATGCAAAAATTACCTTTTGAACTGAAACAATCTGCCCAGCTGTTTTAGAGTTCTAAGTCAAAAATGTGAATTGTGAAAGATGGATGGCCGATGGACCGACGACAGATGGACGACAGACGACGGACAGCTTGTCATATCATAAGTTCAGCTGACTGACAAGTCACCTGAACCAAAAAATTCAGGTCTAATTCTGCACGCTATCTTATGGGTATTGTATGCATTATCTTTTGCTTAAAAATATTTTGTTTGTAAAGAGAGTGCTACACAGACACACATATAGAGGCACAGGCAAACTAAGCCACCTGAGCACATCTTCTTATACTTGCAAATATATAATCCTTTACAGTTTCATCACTGAAGGTCAAACATTTTTGGTGGTATGCAGAATACAAGTTCCCTGATTGAAAAAAAAAAAGTCTTATTCTGCCAAGTAGACACTCTCTGCACTGGGCCATTGGAAAAATTAACTTTTGCCAAATTATGTTTGTAAACAAGTGTGCTATACAGAGGAACAAAGAGAGATATAGACAAAGCTCCAGGCGCACACCTCCATATGCCAAGTTTTAAACTTATAAAGTTTCATGACAGTGGGTCAAATAATTTTGTAGGAATGCACAATACAAGTGGTCCAAGCCGGACAGACTGATGGAAGGGCAAGGCCTGGCCAATCTATAGGCCCCCACAGGGTGATTGGGGCATAAAAATGGACCCATGACGAATGAATTAATATAACTCTCTGTAGCCACCACTTATGGGAAAAAGAGGGCTGTGTGAACAGCACATGCTCAGCTGACCTATCCTGAACGTACAAGGTAGAGACACATGTTAAGTTCGATCATTCCCACCGAGCTTGAAGTGAATCCAGCGAACAATTTCAGAAATGAAGTCAAAAATGTGAATCAGCACTAGTGTGCCCGTTGACTCACATAGTAATCAATAGGAAAGGTGCATTAACTAGTAAGTATCCGAATGAAAAAAAAATCATAAAAAATCAGGAATCACATTGCCCCCTAGTGACTGAGCTTGCTTGACCCTTTCAATAGCAACATTTCCATGGGGCAATTCCATGAAAAGGTCAACCCCTGGGGTCAAATTGTCAAAATGATAATCTGTGGTCATACTACGTGTTTTTTCTAAAGTGAAGACACTGAATTTACAAAGTTTGAAAGTATTAACCCATTTAAACAACCACTTAGTATTTGATATTGTGTCTGAAAAGAGGTGATATGGAACTCGCATTTTTCTGGTAAAATGGGAATCAATTTCAGTGCATTTATAAATGCTTTAAATTTATCAAAGAATGTGTAGTTATTCGGTTTCATAAAGTTGAGGTGTAGTGTAACTTACTTCACTATAATAATAAGTAGGGCTGTCATCGTTAATCGCGATATCGACACGTCGTCGACATGACCACCATTGATAAATATTGATTCAAATTCTGCAATATCGATATTTCATTTTTTGAAATTAATACTTTTGTCCTGTTAAAACAAAGGAAACAGTTATTCTGATTTCCAAGTAATCATTTTCAATCTATGTCAAGGAATAATTACTAGTATACTTACAAAGTATAGCTAGTGATTCAAAATGAAATATGGAGCTGCTATCATTTAATGCATGGGCCAAAACAAATTACAGGTATTGCTGTTAACATGGCATTTTTTGTATCTACTTTTGATCGTTCGATATATCGATATACCGTGATATTTTTCTCATCAATATATCGATACTGAAATTTACATCAATGACAGCCCTAATAATAAGCGTGGGATCTTTTACTTTCAATGGAAAGGCATAGTGACACTTGAGGGCAGGGAAATGTACGTCCGACACCAAAAAAAAAAAAAAAAAAAAAAAATTAATTAACACAACAACTTTTCCTCGTAGGTCCGCAAGATTTATAGTTCTCTGGTAGTGTCATGTCCCATATGTAGAATAAATGTGATAAAAATTTTTAAAAAAATTTTTTTCTTTAAATGCATCATTCAAAATGTGTACATCTGATACCGTTCGTCCGACACAATCAGCTTGTATGCCTATGTGTAAATTTTATTGCATTAGCTCTCTAATATCTTTACTCAGAGAATGTGCATCTGTCTGTGCACACTTGCCTGAAGTGTAATTCCAGTTTGCTGCACTGCCATGCTCATAATGAGTGCCTTTCTTTTTCTATAATATTTTGGGAAATTTACCAAAAGCTGGCATGCTTTGATAGCTTCGCTTGTTCATGTTGAACAACACAACACAGATGTACCATCTGTCTGTAACTGTTATCCGCACGGGTCATGAAATGGGCCAACAGTTGCTTGCATTGTTTATATGCATCTGACACCAAGAAAAAAAATAATCATTCATTTTTAATGCTTTGGCCTGTTTTAACAATCTGAGCTAATCTTGAATAAATGTAGTTGTTCACACAGAACACAAGGAAAGTTGTTCACCAGATTTGAAACTTTTAAGCAATACATTGTTGGAAATACTCCATTTTACCAAAGCAGAAATAGGATCCATGCCGATCCAAATTATGTTAAAAGTTGGCAAAGTTTAACGTGCTAATAACTATTTTATAAGCTGAAGATGACGCACACAATGATCACGGTGTTCTGGATGTGTTGATGATCAGAATGCACCATTTATGCAGGAATAGGATCCATGCAGATCGAAATTATGGTAAACGTTGGTGAAGTTTAATACTAGTTAGTTATTTTACAAGCTGGAGATGATGAACAATGATCAAAGCCATGTGAGTGAATGGATACATGTGTATGAAAGCCTGAAACATGATGTTTTAATTCAAGTGTTCTGGATGTGTTGACCAGAATGCACCATTCACACAGATATTAAAACCTTAAAATGTTCAAGTAATAGAATATAGTTCTGATAAATTTAAGTAATTTACATATCTATTAATAATACTTACCTATACACTACTACATGGGTAATTGTCCCAAAGGACAAGCCTCTCCAATAATACCAACAGAATTAAATTTCTGGTCCACCTGTTTCATGGAACGATGCACCGCAGCGCCACCTATAAGCAGTCTCGGTGTTATGTAGCTTCAGTCTTGTACTTCAGTTCAAAAACTTTTGGCAGGCTATACTCCAAGAATGACTATCTCGGGGAAGTAAGGGTAGGCTTCAAACGTAGTGCATAGGTAAGTATTATTAATAAATATGTAGATTAATTAAAGTTATCAGATTTATGGCATAATACACACCTATACACTACTACATGGGTAGAGATACCATCAGAACCGGACGGTGGGAGTCATTCTGACCTAAAGATCAAAGGTCTATAAAAGGTAGATCAAAAATTTATAAAACTCTCAATAACTCTCTCCCAAAGACGCCTTGCTACAGCAAGGGAGGGATGCAAAATCTCTAAAAGTGTCATCCATATGTCTGAGACGGATGTCTTTCCCACTAAACCGAGGAAAAAGAAGACAAGTTGTCTTACCATGAACAGCACCAGTTAAGGCCAATGTCACAACTGGGCTGACCTGGATATCATTAATAAGGAAACAAGAGTGGACAGCACGAAGACAAACTTATCCAAAGCACTCATCCTGTACACATAGAAGGAGTAGAATGATCCGTCAAAGCAAGCAGGGCACCCTCCATACAGGAGATATCTCGGAGGTAGAAATCTGAAAACGTCGAGTGGGAGCGCCAACTGCAGGCTGCCATGATGTCTTGAAAGGAGACTTGTTTGAGGGCATCCCATCATGAAGCAATGGCCCGAACTTCATGAGCTCTGATTTAAAGCACTTTTTTCAACTCAGGAGCTTTCTCCGCCTCTACATAAGCTGCTTTTATAGCCTCAGTGATCCAACTAGAAATAGTATTGACATGGAGCTTGTCTTTCTTAGGCTTAAGGGGAAGGAACAGAGGCTGAGGTTCGCTTCTCCTCTTTGATCTGCTGGATTTCACCCTGTGCAAGTAGTACTCCAAAGCACAAACAGGGCAGAGTAGCTGATCAGGATCCTTACGATCCATATCTGCAGAGACGGCCTTGATTGTGAAGCCCGCAAAAGCGGTAGGAGGCTTATCTAGTTGATGAGTCTTCCCCATAAAGAATGGGTTGGGTTTAAGACACACCCGACTGCCATTGTGAGACCATCTGATCTTGGAAAAATCCAAGGCATGAATTTCACTTCTTCTTGCTCCCGAAGCAAGGGCCAATAAGAAGACAGTCTTATGGATTAAATATCTAAGAGGCACCTTCTCCATATTTTTCCTTTCAAAAGTATATGATCAAAGGCCCCGAAGGACTGTTGACAGGTCCCATTGAGGAGAGACATTCCTCCTGGATGGTCTTTCGCGAAAGAAGCTCTTGATCAGTCTCAAAAGGACCCCACTGTATCCAATCCTGCAGCCCTTCATGTCTAAGGAGGATGCAATAGCGGACCTATATCCAGCTATTGTGCGCACCTGTAAGAGGTCTTTAACGAACAGCTTATTCAGGAAGTCAGTAATTTGACTCACCAAAGCGTGCCAAGGATCAATCTCAGTTTTTGATCCTTGCACCAAATTTTGAAACCCGGCCCACTTAGAATCATCATTCTTTAAAGAAGTGGACCGAAGTTTCCCTCTCGAGACTCTCGCTGCCACTCGGTGAGAAAGTCCGGCATCTGCAAGGCTCTTCGTGACAGTCTCCAGGCATGAAGATGAAGCAAGCCTGGATTTTTGTTTGAAGCCGGTTGACGTAACAGTGTTGCTCAGTCGGGCAGTGCCCTTGGAGGTTCCAGGCTGAGGCTCAGCAGATCCACTGCCCTTGGCCTCAGGGGCCACCAAGGGGCCACTAAAATCACTTCCACTTCCTTCTCCTGTATCTTGCGTAACACCTTCTGAAGGAGAGGTGTCGGATGATAAGCATATGCCCACATCCTCGACCAACTGATGGACAGGGCGTCAGTCGCCCAAGCCTCTGGGTCTTGGAAGGGAGACACATAAACCGGGCATTTGTTATTTTTGCTTGTCGCGAAGAGGTCGATGTCATGAGCACCCCAACGGGTCCACATCGACTTGGCTACCAATGGGTGGAGAGACCACTTGGTGTTGATCACCTGGTGTCTGCGAGAAAGTCCGTCCGCCCTCACATTGAGGGCTTCTGCAATGTGAGCACACTGAATCGTTACTTGGTGCTCGTTGCACCAATCGAACAGCTGGAAAGTTAGAGCAAGAAGGTTGGCAGACCTGGTGCCCCCCTGCTTGTCACGTATGCAATGGCAGTGCGATTGTCCAACTTTATGAGCACCTGCTTGCCTTGAAGCACTTCCCGAAAGTGTATCAATGACAAACGGATGGCCTCCAATTCCAGCCAATTGATCAGACAACTAAATAGTTGCTGAGGCCAAATGCCTGATGCTGCCCTCAAGAGTGCATGACTCACAGGCTTATGAAAATATTCGGAGTGCGAGAGCACCGATGCTGCTTGTGCAGTAATACCACAAGGTTAGTATCCCACGAGCAACGTTACTCATACCACTCCGTATACATGTGAATAAAGTACATATTCCTCACATGAAAATGGTAAAACCATACATGTATGTGTTCCTTATTTGTTATTCCCCATGTTGAATAAAGTTTCAGTGTGTTTTCAAGCATACTGTGCACAACACACTTACATTACTGTCGCTGAGGCCCTGTTTTGTCCAGATACTTTCGTTATTTATCTTCCGGTTTGCATGACCGGATACAGTGAAAATGGCAACGTAATAGCTGGTGTGCCGATGCAACCGCAATAAAGGCGTGTCACCTGAGAACCAACCTGAACAACTTTGTGAAGCCACCACTAGGTACCCATGAAGAGCGAAGTGCTTCATTACAGTAATGTAAGTGTGTTGTGCACCGTACGCTTGGAAATGCACTGAAACTTTATTCAACATGGGGAATAACACAAAAGGAACACATACATGCAAGGTTTTACCATATTCAAGTGAGGAATATGTACTTTATTCACATGTATACAGAGTGGTATGAGTAACGTTGCTCGTGGGACACTGGCCTTGTGGTATTACTACACAAGCAGCATCAGTGCTCTCGCACTACGAATATTTTCATATGCCTGTGGCATGACTCCCCCACCCATGAAGGGACGCCTCTGTAAAGATCACCAGATCTTCTTTGAAGGGATGCAAGGACTGTCCTTTCATGACATTGTCCCTGCTCCTCCACCATCTGAGAGACCGTTTCACTTCTGGAGCAACCGGGAGCATCTGATATTGGGAATGTTGATCCCATTGTTGCAAGAATGCCTGCTGAAGGGCTCTCCTGTGGAGCCGACCTTTGGGCCCTTGGAAGTCCAATGACTTTGATGTCCCTATTAACATAATTAAGCTTCTCCAAGCCTTGGCCGGCAGGCTGAGGAATAGGATTAAAATCCTTTGTAGCCTGCGGAACCTGTCTTCCGAAGGGAAGCAAGTGAAGGTCTCCTTCTGATATCTCGTCCCTAGAAAGACAAACTACTGGGACGGATCCAACGTGGATTTGGGATAATTTACTATCAATCCCAAGTCCATATGAAGCATCGGGACCAAAGCTGAGTCCTGACGTAGGATCGACTGCTTCAACGCTCTCAACAGCCAGTCATCCAGCAATATATGAAGACTGAGGACTCTGCAGTGAGCATAATTTGCCACTACTCCCGTCACTCTGGTGAAAACCAGGGGCACCAGAGCAAACCCAAAAGGGAGAGCCTGAAACTGGTAAGTCACTCCGTTTACCATGAAACGAGGTATTTGTGCGACCTCTGTGCACTCGCCATGTGGAAGTAGGCCTCTTTGAGATCGATCGACGTGGCCCAATCGCCTTGTCTCATTGATGCTGCTATGGAGGCTGGCGTTTCCATCTGGAATTTGATGACTACCAGATATTGATTCAATTTTTGGAGATCGATGACGGGTCTCAACCCGCCATCTCTCTTTGGCATCAGAAATGGCCAACTGTAAAACCCCGGTAAGTTTGGGTTGGCTACTCTTTCCATGGCTTTTTTGTCCAGCAACTTGACCACTGCCTCTTGAAGGCCTGTAGTGAGTGAGGGATTGCCTTGACGTTGTAATGACACGAGGCGATCTGACAATCGGGGGGGGGCTCTCCATCCATGAATGAAAGAGCGTACCCTCCACTCACCATGCTTAAAATATAAGGGTCGCTGGTAAACTGGTGCCATTTGTGGGCAAAGTCCATGAGTCTCTCCTCGACTGGAGATGACTCTGACACCTGGGACTGGCAAAGCCTGTCAGTCCCTAGCGGCTGATTGACCTGGGCGAGTGGACTGGCCTCCGCTACGTCTGCCACCTCTGCCGCCAGGTCCTTGTCCTCTGTGCCTGCCTCAGGGCCGGATGGAACCACCAGCACCTCCTTTGCGTCTCTTACTTTTACCTCCGCCACGGCCTCCACAGCCTTTAAAGTTTTTCTGGCCAGTGGAGGCATATTTTGGGGCCGACACCTGCCGAACTAGCGCTTCGTTATTTTGCATAGCCAACTCGTCCCAGTGGTCATTCGCCACTTCCTGTAGGACATCATCCTCGAACAGTAAGTGGGAATTAGGATCTAGCGATGAGGAATACAGCCTATTCATCAGCCTGTCACTGAAGACTGTGTTCCTCAAGTGTTCCGCTCTCTGGACCAAAGTGAGGTCGGCCTCTTTTCCAGCCACGAAGCACAGATATTGCAGGGGAGACTCTGGAACATTTTCCCCCCAGAGTCTGGCCATCCAAAGCCGGCACTCTGGGTGATCATCCCAGGAGGCCATGAAATGCTTCTTGCCGTCCAGCCTATAATGTCTTGTGGACTGTTCCGACGGCATTCCTAGGAGATGGAGTCACGCATGCGCCTGACCTACAAACGTTGTCCACACATAATTACAGTACAATGGGGGCGAACCGCTCTATATCGAGGATCAAGACCCTGGCTCACTTTCATGAAAACTAGTGAGACTTGCAAAAGAACTTAACAGTTTAATGTTGAGAAGGCTGAACTTAGCCAAACCACAAACGCAGAATGGCTAATGCTACTTACGAAAAGCAACACGAGAGACTCTTGAGTTGATAAAATCAACTAAAATGGTGAATGCCAAAAGAGATGAACTGAAGTACGTGACCGAGGCTACGTAACACCGAGACCACTTATAGGTGGGCTGCTGTGCATCGTGCCATGAAACAGGTGGACCAGAAATTTAATTGTGTTGGTATTATTGGAGAGGCTTGTCCTTTCCGACAATTACCCTTGTAGTAGTGTATAGGTATGTATTATGCCATAAATACAAGTATTGCAGGTCTTCCTGTGGAACTACATAGTACTTTTTCCCTCCCTTAAGGCATTTTAGTCATTGTAATTAGTGTAATCGTCTACAAGAAAGTTGTTATGTTGGCCCTATCTCACGCACTTCTCGTAAACACTAAACAAAAAAAAAATGCTTTGAAAAATCCTCTATGGGCCAATGTATGGCTGTTAATATTGTTCTACATTACACACGAGAGAACATTTACTTAATTTGCTTTTCAGTTTTTGCATTAGATTAACATGAATCTAATATTTGCAGAGCTGTACGTCCGACACCATGGAAATTGTAACTCCAGTTAAATATTAAAAGCAACCATACCATAATGCTAACCCAACACAGTACAGTGCCACATTTCCTTGTGCAAATGACTGGGGTATGGTTTGTGGAAACTGAAAAAATTTACAGAGTTTTCACGTTCAAATCTTGAATGTTGAAAAAGTCATATTTTCCGAGTACGTCCAACACCGGCGCATTTGCTTCAATTTTACTAACCTATATGCAGCAATTGTGAAAAAGGCATAAGTTATTTACAAATCATAACTTCTGCAAGTCTTAGGTATAACAACTACATTCAGCTAGTAGGTTATTATTTTAAGGGATCAAGCTACATCCTCTGAAGTGTACGTTCGACATCACGGAATTGCCCACCAAGTCTCAGCATAATCTGAGTGACAGTTCTGGAGAAGAAGTCGAAAATAGGAAAAGCACACAAATTGTCATAACAACATGGAAAAAAAAATGGAGAGCCGCTTGGTGAACAAATTAAGAACTAGGAGCCCCTTGTAGTGTTTCTGTGTGATATGAATGCAATGGGGTGACTGGTTTCAGAGAAGACATTTTTTTCAAGATTTGCCCCCTAAAAAAACAAAAACAAAAATTTATTAAAAAATCCCCAAATCACTGTCCATGACCAGGTGAACAAACTTGGTAGAGACAAATCCGAGGTACATTGCCATCAAATTTGAAACTTGTCAATCTGGCTGATATTTTCGGAGAAGAAGTCAAAAATGTGAATTAGCATAATGATGCCATTGGACTAACATAGTAATCAACAGGAAAGGCACATTTACCTATAAGCACCCAATTTGAAAAAAAAAATCGCAAAAATTCAGGAATCCACACAGTGCCATCTTGTGAACAACTTTGTTTGACCCATCAAAAGGAAAAGAGCCACCAAGTTCAGCATAATCTGAGGGACGGTAATGGAGGAGTCAAAAATAGTGTAAACATACAAAAATAAAAGAAAAAGAAAAAAAAAGAAAAATCTGCAGTACCACCTGGTGAACAAATTGAGAATTAAACGTTCCTAGGAGTCCACCTGTATGATATTAAAGCAATTGCGTGTGATTTCGGAGAAATTTTTGATATTTGCCCAAAAATGAACAAAACAATTCATAAAAAATCTAAATATCATTGGACTATGAGCATGTGCACAAACCTGGTAAAGACCAACCCAAGGTACTTTACCGCCAGGTTTGAAGTGAATCTGGTCAGTGGTTTTGGAGAATAAGTCGAAAATATGAACTGTGGACGCTGACAAACGGATGATGGACGGACGAACAATGGATGCCAAACCACCAAGTAAGTTAAGCTGACTGACAAGTCAGCTGAACTACAAATATTGCAAGTCCCCCATCCCCCACCCATGAAAAAAAAATACTGAAGACAGTGCAAATTAAGTACAGTGAAAGTTAGTTGTCTTGAGAAACCACCCCTAAAATGATGAAATTGCCAGAATTAAATTGATATGCAATGTGCTTTTACCTGGTTGTCTCTGCTTTAGCCACTCATCAAATTACATAGCCTTTTTACGAGATATGCTTCTTTCTCCTCTTGACCCCTGGGGATCTGGACATGTGAGCAAACAGATAGTAAAGCCTATTGTTTATATCGTTAACGCATTTTTTTTTTATGATGGGCAACTGAGGAAAAATGTAGCTGCAACATAATATGGGAAGCTAGTGGCCAGCTCTTGGTCAATGTCGGCCGCTAGTAGGCTGCACTCCAATGTAAAATGGGCAACTAATAGCATGAATAGGTGGCTCCTGCTTAGTAATTTCTGTAGCCAGTACACACAGGTTTGAAAGTGGGCACCTTGTAGGCTGTGCAAGGAAGTATTACTGTAGTACCCCATGGTAAGTGCGCACTCGTGCATAACGGGCAGGTATTGATCAGTGAAAGCAGCAAAATGCCATGTGCTCTTAGATAACGCGCAGACAGAAAAGACAGGGAAATAGGACCAAGCGTGCAAGAAGCAAGCAAGTGTCTGTGGGCCCAAAAATGCCCAAGAAACTAACACTTGAGAAATTGGTTGCCTCTTATCAATTAAATAATGTATTCTCCCAAAATATCAACTCTTTTTTACAGTCCAAGAACATGTCGAAAATGAAAATCCCTGGGGAAACTGAACGGTACCGCGCAAAGGCAGCAATACTTGTCACAACAGAACTTGTCTTGTGTGGAATTCGTCAATCACTTTCATGACAGTACATGCACTCTTATGGCAAGCCAAAGCTGCAAATATTCACAAATAGAGATACCTGTATTTCTAATACAGATATCTGAATTAAACTGGAAATACAGATATCTGATTTAGAAATACAGATATCTGTATTTCAGCAACTGAAGCTAGTTAGCAATGAATGCTCCCTTGTGCGGAAATGCCACAGATCCATGCATCTATTTCGCAACGTGAGACCAAAGAGCTCGTAATTCAAACGAAGTGAGGTTTGCTTTGCTCTAACACATCCATGGCACACGAAATGGACCCATGAAGCTCAAGGTCGGGGAGCTGGAATACCAATGACTCGTCCATGGCCATGCTTATTTTCCTGTGCAGTTACTAGTTTCCGGCCCCGTTATATAATTTTATGCGAGCCAAATTCAAACTACTTTATACAAATCTTGGTGAAATACCACAGAATTGATATATAATTTCCAGGAAAAAAAAAGAAGGAAGGAAAGGAGATGGGATTGATCTTGTAGGTCCCAAATTACACAATGAGGATACATGCAGGGGACACATACCAGGCATCTACTTTAACTGTACTTTCACCACGTGGCAACACAAATAGAGATATATGTATTTCTAATAGAGATATGTGAATTAGAAATACAAATATCTGTATTTGGTGGTCAAATACAGATATCTATATTAGAAATACAGATATCTGTATTAGAAATACAGATATCTGTATTAGAAATACAGATATCTCTATTTGTAATTAAGATATTTGTATTAGAAGTAGAGATATCTGTATTTAAATACAGATATCTGTATTTTAATGCAGATATCTGTATTTAGAAATACAGATATCTCTATTTATGAATGTTTGCAGCTTTGGCTTGCCATACACTCTGTAACTTGCACTACATCCGCTGCCTTAAATATCTACTACATTTTGTCCATGGATGCATAGTTAGTTTTGTTCTGTCAGACACTGAAAGCCATTAATTCACAGCCACGGAATAACCAAACTATCGACTCATCAAAGTTTTAAAGTGCGTAGATTTTCTGTTCAATCTTGCTGGTTTCCATATAACGCCATCTACTGTGAAAAATTGCCGATGTTAATCTCTGGTCCCATCGAATAGGGGTGGCCTAAGTTTTGCGATTCAAAATTAAGATATGATCGTAGTAAAGTTGTTTATGTGCCATGATTTGTTTACACAGGGTGTAAGGAAAGTACTATACACATTTTTTGAGGAAATATTGTAGTTTGAACTACTTTTGCTGACCGTTTCGATGACGGCCTGCATTATCCGCAATTATCGCCCACGTACACAATGGGAGGCAAAATGACTCCTGTAAAATGTCTCGATCTCTGTATACCTGTAGATAACGTGCACCAGGACTTTATGTAAATAAATTTGGCACTCAAGGTGCGCGTTAACTACAGGGAATTACAGCAACCAAAATTGCCCATTCTCGATTATTTCACAAAAAGCAGTCGGACGCTTGGCAATTTTATGACCTGTAATAATAATAATAATAATAATAATAATAATAATAATAATAATAATAATAATAATAATAATAATATGGTGGCTCTTCGCTTGTCTATCACGATCCCGTGTCACTCTGTGACACAGGTGGCCTAGGGTTAAAAAAACAAACAAAAAACATCCATCCATCTCACACCCTATCCCCGCCTCTAAGGCTCAGGCTTTTCCCATGGGAGCCCCCCATAGGAGCCCTTATAAGGGCTACCACCATTCCCATTCCTTCCCCTCCCGGTACTCTGGGATTCGAATTTAACCTGTTGCCATCTAACTCTATTATTTCATTCCTTTTTGCCCAGCATCCTATCAGGTAGTCCTGTACATTTTTATTACCTTTCCTGCCTCCCAGAAAGCCACCTTTCAAACCTAAAATTCAAGCTATACGTTCCTCTTCCTCTAAACCCTTAACCTCTTCTAAACCCTTGTAATTGTAATCTTCTCTGTGCAACCTTCTGAAAAAATCTTTCCTTATCTCTCTATATGCATCACACCACAACAGCCAATGATCCACTGTCTCATCTGCCTCTTGTCTACATGACTGACACTTTCCATTACTCCCTGTTGTCCACTTTTGACTTCTCTTTTCTAGATTGATTGCTCCAGCCCTCCTTTGAAACAGAAGTTTGGATCCGTTCCCTCCATCCCAACACACACTTTTTTGTGACTTTTCTAATACCTTGTATGCCTTCAATGTACTTTTTTCCCTGACTCTTCTTTTCCAGTCTTCTTTCCAACCCTCTGTCACAGTCTTACCTATATATACTTTCCAATCATCCACCTCATCATATCCTTTTAGTTCAGATTTCTCTGCTAACCCATCTATGTCTTTGACCCATCTTGTTTTTTCTTTGGCTACCTCATTGTAAACTTTCCTGCACCATCTGTCTTCACTTATTCCTTGTAAATAACCCCAGTACTTTAACTTAGCTTTGGCAATTCTATCTGTGATTTTATTTCAACCTAGCTCTTCTAGGACTGCTTCTGTTGCTGTACATGGTGGTGCTCCTAGTATCCATTTCCCCATCTCATTCTGCGCTTTCTCCATTCTCTGGATATCTCCCTCACTCACTGAAATCACATCTAAGCCATATATCATTCCTGGTATTGCAACTCTATCCCATAATATTCTTGCTGTGTATGCTCTGTTGAAACTGTTCAGTGCAGTATCTTTAATCATTCCTTTTGTCTGATTCACTTTCTGTTTAATCTTCTCCACCAGATACCTCAACATGCCTTTACCCGTTGCTTTTTATCTTAACACCTAGGTATTCATACTCATCAACCTCCCCAATTTCAATTAACTGTTCCCTTCCTTCTGGAATTTGGAACTGCCCAATTCTCCATATTTGATTTCCATCTGGTTTCTTCCCAAGAGCCACCACTTTACTCTTATCCTTAATAAATTCTAACCTCCATTTGTTCCTGTATTCCTCTGCTATGCTCAGCATCTCTTGTAGTTCTTTCTGGGACTCTGCCATAAGTACAATGTCATCTGCAAAGAATAGACCTGGAATTTTTAGATCACCTACCCTTATGCCCTTATCACACTCCATCAACTGATCCCCCAACTCGTTAACATACAAAGCGAACAAAATTGGGGACAGCACACACCCCTGCTTTAGGCCTATATCCAGACTTGCATTCTCTTCTTCTACCTTTCCTATTGAAAGTGTACAGTCTACATCTTTGTAGAGCGCTTTTAGAATTCCTAGAAAATTTCCACCAAATCCCAGTCCACTCAGTTTTTCCATAGAGCATCTCTCCATACCCTGTCATATGCTTTCCTCACATCTAAGAATCCTGAAGACTTTCTTCCGCTTTTGTCTTGCCAGTTCTAAAACCTGGGTCAATGTGAAGATGTGGTCACCTACCCTTCTACCTGGTCTGAATCCATTCTGAATTTCCCCCAGAAGTCCGAGCCTTTCAACTATTCTACTAAGTCTCCGGTACATTATCCTACTGAAAATTTTACCCACATTTGATGAAATCACAATGCCCCTACACTGATCCAATTGACCTCCTGGGCCCTTCTTTGGGATACATGAAATCCTTAGTCTATTCCATACCTTTGGTACTTGTCTTTTCTCAATGACCCTATTGAAAAGCAACTGTAAACTATATTCAATTTCTTCTGGCCCTCTCTTTATGAATTCTGTCAAGATATCATCTGGTCCTGGGGCTTTACGTAACCGCATCTGTTCAGCTGCTATTTAAACGTCTATACTTCTGATCCTACAACACATCTCTGGATCCCATTGATCCTGTGTGTATTCTGCTTGACACCCTGGTGCTGTTCCCTGACCCCACTGTGGGTTATTGACTTCTCCCCAATGCTCCCTTAAGGCTTCCTGTATTTTTTCCTTGTTATCAGTCTTTTTCCCTCTGTGCATGATTTCCACTGCTTTATTCTGTTTTTGCCGATTAACCTGTTTCCAAAAGATGACTGACCCTTCCCCCCCATTCTACATTATTTTCCTTGTCATTTGTTCATTATTGCTGGCCCTGTTCTCTGCTTTCACTCTGCTACATTCCTTCTACATTCCATATATTGTCTCTTAGCTTCTTCTATATCACCTTGTAAGTACCTGTTTTTCCTGGCTAATCTCCATGCCCAATTTTAACCCTCTTTCTTTTTATGGCTCCTTTCAGCTCTGGGTCTATTCTATACCCTAGATTTTTAACTGGGACTTTCTTTCTACCTATCTTCTCCTGTGCTACCTTAAACATTTTTCTGGTCATGTCCCCATTCATTTCCTGTACTTCTCCCCCGTCCTCAAATCTATTCTTCCATTCCTGCAATTCAACTTTGAGACTTTCTTGATACCCTGCCAAGTCTGTTTCTTCCTTAATATTCCACATCCATTTACTTCCCCCTCGGTTTCTTCTTTGGTATTTCATGTTAATGGAGACTATCATCCAGTTATGGTCACTGCCTATATCCAATCTGCCTTCATCATCTATTTCACAGTTTTGGGTCATGTGAAATATTCCATTGTCCACTAAAATATAATCAATTATTGTCTGCCTTTCACCAGATGCCCATGTCCACTTTCCGTAACATTTTACATCGCTATTAACTATCCTCAGACCAAATTCCCCTGTGGAATTCAGTAACCTGGTTCCATTTCTATCAATTCTGCTATCCCCTCCCTCTATTCCACTCATTCCATTTCCTATGTGTCCGTTAAAATCTCCAGCTATCATAACCTGTTAGCCCTGCTGCTGAACGTCACTAACCATCATTCTCATCCTATCATATATCTGGTCATTCCACTCATTAGGTAACCCCTCACCACCCACATACACTACAGCTATTGCTACCTTATTTCCATTTGACTCTATTCCTATCCACTGCATTTAACTTTTCACCTCGTTGTCTTCTTCCTAGGAGTCTCGCCATACCTCGTGCCACTTTACCCCCTTCTTAATCAAAAAGCCTACTCCTCCTGCTTTTCTTTGTCCACTTCCTCTCCCTCTACCTATCAACTCATACCCAGCTGGGCATGTTACTATACTAACCTCTTCCTTTCTGATATGTGTTTCTGCTAGGGCTACAATGTCCATTCCCTCACTCTCTATTACATCTCCTATCTCTGCCATTTTGTTTTTTATATCCGCTGCAATTGACATATCCAATTTTCACTGTCTTTGCTTTGCTGTTATTCCTCATCCTTGTGCAATCATTTTTCCTGCTTCTAACATTTTTCCCAAGAGACTGCCTGGTAGACGCCGGGATTTCTAGTTTCCCTGCTGCTGCACCCACTCACTATAAACCTGCCCTAGCCTATCTCCTCCTGCCTGACTAGGGTGCAGCCCATCCCAGGTGAACAACTCCCTCCTGCCGACTAAATCCTCCCGTACATCCCTGAATGCTATACCCCTCCCCCGACACATTCTACCCAGCTGCCTATTTATCCCACAGATCCTGCTAGCCTCCCAGCTACTCATCCTCAACCTTGGTAGGATCGGCATGACTAGCGCCTCACAATCTAACTGCCCTATCCGGTCTAAGAGTCCCCTATACCTTCTCAAAACTATCTCTCTACCCACCCTTCCTATCCCCCCTCCTCCCTGTCCGACAGGTTATTAGTCCCAACCTGGACTATGACCTTTGGACACTCCCCACCACTCTGCACTAACCCCTCTAAATGCTCCTCTACGTCCCTAATCTTTGCCCCTGGCAGACATACCCTCACCCTGTTCTCCCTGTCCCTCCTACAAAAGGTCCCATCTATCCTCCTAACAATACTGCTTCCCATCAACCCTCTCTCCTCCGTCTTCCCTCCTGGCCTGCGTCTCCTCCCTCACTGTCTCCCCTGCCGTCTCTCCCACCTCCCCTGCACCCTCCTGCCCACTGGTCCCTGCCTCCTCCTGCACTGTCTGTCCTACCGCCTCTCTATCCCCTTCCCCGTTCTGCCCCCCGACCACCCTCCTGTCCCCCTACCACGCTAACCCCCTCCCCTGCAGCCCTACTCCTATCTCTGGCCTCCTCTAGCTCTGGCTTAAGGGCTGCCAACTGGACTTCTAAAGTCTCAGTCCTCCTGCACTTCCCGCACCTTTACCTAAAACTTTCCTCCCTTGCCTCCTCAAAGGTACAAACCAGCCCTCTAGAACACCTCCCTCTTGCTCCCTTCCCTCGCCCTGCTCTGCGGCACACCATGACCCGACATGCTGACTATATTTTACATTGTATGTTTATTATTTTACTCCTCGCTAATGAATTCAAATGGCGGCTCCTACGCTAACTGTCCTATTTCCGCTCGCTCAAACTTTCTACTTCAAAATACCTACAAATAGCCCGAGTTTATCACTAAAACTTTCCCTGCGATGCCTCTATATATTTATTAAACAAATCCCGTTCCAATTTGGCCCAACTCTGTCTAAAATTGGAAGACATGTGCTAATCTTACACCAGCTTCAACAATCCGAACCTTCTCTCGCAAAATCTCGTGTTGCACTGAGTGAAAAAAATAAAATAACTCGGCATCAATTTCACGGAGTCGGGCGCGTTACAGCAAGGCAACAATAATTTAAGGATGGCCTGAATGTCTAGCATATTCCATGTATAATGTACATGCTTACAAGTACAGTGTGTCTGGTGACCTTAGTTAACCCCATAACTGACTTTTTGCTGCATAAGTTGAACTTGCAACCCCAATGTTTCTTGTGAATTGCATTTGCTGTGCCTTTACCTGGTGACAAAAATTTTCATGTGGCCTTTCTTTGGCTGGCTATTTTTTTCTTCATAAAAACTAGTAAAACACACTGGCCTTCTGGGGTGTCAGGAACAGCTAAGAAATTGTTATGAACTTTGACCACATGAATGGCAGTGGAATCATATTGAATACAAATGACTGGTTATATTGCATGGGCCAGGAAGAGTTATCTTGTGACTTCAGATACTTATGTAATATTGTTCCACTTTTCACTTTTCAAATGTCATCAGTTCATTTTCATATTCTCATTTTCATCCCCTTGGCTGGTCAGACACCTGTATCAAATATACCCCGAAAGATCCAGATATACAGTTGTGTCCGTCTCAAACTTAACATCACAACACTTTTTTTTTGCTTTGTTTAGTGTTAAGGTGGTGTTGCAAAAGGTTAGAAAAGGTTGGAAAATGGTTGCAAGAAGGTTGGAGAAAGGTTAACAAATTGTTACAAATGGTTGCAACGTTAACACTTTCAACACTTTTATCAGCCAATATTTTTTAAAAGGTTGAAACCACTTTCAAAAAGTGAAAATAGTTGCAAACGGTTGAAATGGGTTGAAGGCGTTGTAATGCATTGAGTGGAAATGGTTTGCAAATGGTTTGGAAAAGGTTGACTTTCATTCAAAAGGTTGGAGAAATGTTGCAAAAAGTTGATGCGTTTCGGGCTCAACTGTACAACGGGGACTCAAAATCACTGAGATGCGAAATACATGGAAGAAAGTAAGCGGGGGAACCTTTCACAGTTTTGCTCCAACCCCAGGCTCCAAAAGTAACCAGACGTAGAAGCCTGAGGCACAATGAATTACCGGACTGGATCAAGTGTCCATGAACGCCATGGTTAGCTATGCATGGTCAACCTTACATAATTTGTTTATGACTGTTCTTTCTGCGTTTCAATACTGATTTAAATAACATTACAAGTGTTGTCACTGTCATTTATGTGGTCAAAGTTCAAAACATTTTCTTGGCTCTCCTAGGTACCCCAGCAGGCCAGTGTATTTTACCAGTTTTTATGAAGAAAAAAAAAAAATAGCCAGCCAATGAAAGGCCACACGATTTTTTTTTTTTTGTGATGAGGTAAAGACATAACAAATACAATTCACAAGAAACATTGGGGTTGCAAGTTCAACTTTTGCAGCTAAAAGTCAGTTATGGGGTTAACTAACGTCACCACACACACTGTACATATTCATGTTATGCATTGCATGATGTCAATAAGAATGCAGCACTTATTTGACCAGTAGAATGCTTGCATGAACATGCATATTCACCACAGAGTCCAGGACCTAATAACCTGTAATTCACCTGACATACTGATGTGTGCATGTGTTCTAGCTTTCATTGCAAAAAACTGCTTGAGTTCATGCCTACCTTAATTTGTCTGGGCTGCATCAATCGTGATAGTCCTTTAATTTTTAAAATTCATTTTTGCCATTTCAAAACATATTTTACAGTGCAATTACTTTAAATTAGCTGTGATTCCAATGTAGTGCATCTCCCTCTTGCACAACATCACTGAGTAACTGAAATTAATTTGTAAGTGACCACTGATCTTTTTAAGTTTGTTGGCTGAATGCAGTGCTGGCCATAATCACTGTGTAAATGTGCCGACAATACATAGCAAAGAGTAGTTTAAATTAAACATATTTATGCTCACCTTGCATCTCCATGGCAAATCAGCAACACCATAATCATACCGTATTTCGGTATTTGCTTCTATCCTTTTTGCCGCAAAAAGACAAAGATGAGGCCTCTCGTCATCATAGACAACTTGCATTTTAAAATTGCCTTTTGGGTCATCATTTACCATACGACCAGTATCGTCACATGGGTTGCATCAACACAACACAGAAAAGACAATAATTTTGCAATAATAAATGGGTCTTGTGGCCTTGAAAATGAAGTCAAGGTCACCAAAATCTATTCAGGTAAAGAAATTGTTCAGATACAATTGATGTAAATTTGACTTTGTTAAGCCATAATATGTCAGAGATATAAATTTGCTTGCCAGGATTACTACTGGTCACATTGGTCCCTACACACATGCCGGTTCTGTGACCTTGCTGTCATGGTACAATTGATGTATTAATTTAACTGATCCAGCCTGTGAGTCATGAGATATTGTGCCTGTAAGGGCTTTGTTTCAGGCAGACGGACAAGCAAAAACAGTATACTGTACCCTCCATAACTTTGTTTGTAGCTTGTATAAAATTAAAATAAAGCCCCCCCCCCCAAAGAAAAAAAAAAAAAAAAAAAAAAAAAAAAAGCAAACCAAAAAAAATTATCACCCTCAAAACTAACTACATATGAATTTGGTATGCACAGCCTATATTAGAAACACATCAATCTTCCTCTTCTGAATGATCAAATATACTCCCAATGTTTTGAAAGGCATGCTTACAAGTGAATACTATCTTATCATCTATCATAAAATCTTGCTAAAACAACACAAATTTAATACCCAAATAAATCATAAATTATTCTTATTTTCTATAAACGGTGACTTATAAATGTAGAACCTGAAAATATGATCTATGCAGAAGTTGACCGAGCGGGGAAACCCCAGCGGAGCCCCTGATTTCAGAGCGAGGCATGCAGGCACTTTCTTTTGCCTACCAGATGGCGCACAGCGAATCTACTCTGACGCACGCAAACACTGAGATAGTGTCAACTTCATGACAACAACAACGATGGCGGAGGCTAATGTTGTCAGTGTCAACATATATAAAAAGACAGGAAACCGTGTTTACAAACGCAGAAGGTACAGGGAATTTTAACCACTGTAGATTGCTGGCGTAGGAAGTTTAGAAAGCATTGGTAGTGGAAACGTGGAATGACAAATCAATAAATCATATATCATGGATGTGTCTGGAAGTACAGACCCATCACCAGTGTGCCGTAATATGGCATCCTGGTCAGTGTCGTCAACTTGGTCCTTCTCTGACACTAAGCCCCAGTTGGGAGCTTTGCACGCAATATCAACCAAAGCTTCCGTGTTGCGACCATTAATGGACACACCCCTCGCCTTCATATAGCTTTCAGCTTTGAGATATATTGTCCTTTGAAAAATTCAAGATCAAGATTCGTTTGCCTGTCCGATGTACATGTATTAAACTGCGCTGTCTATTGCTATAAGCCAAGGCCAGATTGAAGTTGCCCGCATATTACCCAACATTCCTTGCGCAACCTGCTTTGATACCGGGGTTGCCCAAGGGGGATCCCTGCACTCGGTAAACTTCTGCATAGATCATATTGTGTGATAGTAATGCAAACCCACATGTTATTTGGTGAAACAGAAGTGTTTTCCATTAACCCTAAAAAGCTATCAAATGTGTTCACTCAACTATAAGGGTTGCTTAGTTTTGTATTTTAACTCTTCGAGTGCCAGTCTCGGCATATGCAGCGCTGATCATTGACCTCTCAAAATACCAGTTGCGGCATATGACACTCTCGTTACATCATTGAAACAGTGACCGCTTAATGTGTTCAAATGGCTTGAGCAGGGACATTTACCGTATGAGATGTACATTACTTGTAAAATATGCAGAATAAAAAAGTTTTAGGCCAAGGCATTACATCTCATGCAGTAAACATCCCTTCTCAAGCTATACCGAGAGCGTCATATGCAGCAACTGGCATTTTGAAAGGCCAATGATCAGCGCGGCATATGCCCCGACTGGCAATTGAAGAGTTAGATATCTTTACATCACATAAAGTTGATATTGATGGAAAAACGCTGCATTCAGTTAGATATTGACGCCCGAATGACACCTGTTCCCTCAAGCATTGTGTTGCACATGGAAAGCGAAACATCCCAAATTAACCCATAGATATGAAACTAATTTGGCATAGAAACCATACAACAACGAAAGTTAATTTGGCTCCTTAAGCGTTAAAAAGGTATAATGACAGACATGCTTGTCCACTAAATACAACTGCAGGGATCAATTAGGTACAAATTTGAGGAAATAATTTTTCCCTACTAGTTTTTGGACACATAGCTGTTCACAGATGCATAAATCATCTTGATGGTATGGTTCATCATGTTCATTCACTTAGAGTTATCTTAAATAAGTCGTATATAGGCCTACATATATTTTTTCATGTACTGCAAAATTCAAGTAATGTTTTGAATTACTCACCACATGGTTTTGCCCCTGGCAGAAAAAAAAAATACATAAAACTGCCATGTTTCTCTTTGTATTTGGCTTCTCTCACCTTAGCCTCTCCCAGTGCTATCAGATCCCCTTGGTACTCCAGCCCGAATTGTCTGGGACACACTGGCTTCCTCACAAAAGTGCCGAATCCTGCAACAAAATTAAATAATCAGATTTTACCCACATGCATTAATGGCATAGATGCAGTGCTTTACATTCTATTCCAGTCGCCTTTCTTGTCCTGATTCAAAAATAAACATCCCATGCCCTCAAATGAGGGCTTAATTTAGGCAATCTGACTTCATTCTGCTCCACCATTTGCAATTGTTGAGTCAGTTGCAGGGACGTTACAATTAATGTTCCTGCTCTCTGTAAACAATAGTTCTAAATGATATGTTGCACGCCATCACATCATCACTCAAGTTGCAAAGGTACGTGCTTTACCATGTGCAAGACCAGGTGGGAGAGCATGCAGTATTCTTCCTAAAGGGTAAGATGGATGCCAGAGGTACATGTATCCCCAAATGAAGTTACAACCTAGAAGTCGGCGCCTCTTGACAGCCTATATTCTGGGGGCTCTGTCAAGTGTTTTGGGATGTGGCTTTACGGGAACAATATATAACATTGTATTTCCTAAATACTTTGACTCAAATAATCAAATATCAAAATTCTTTGAAAAAAAAAATCACTTTTGCCAGTCACCCTGCCGGAAAACTAGTGCAGTATATGTACTTTTGTCTGAAAACAATCCATTGGGCCTTTATTCCCCAAATCCTGAAAAATTGCGAACACTTTTCCAGGGTAAATCATCCTGAACACTATATTTAACACTTTGTAAAGGCAGTGTATCTAGATTAATGACTGGTACTGAAAATATTCCTACTTTTCAAAGATTACGTTCACCTTAATGAATAGATTTATCTCAAAGTTAGCAAATATTAAAAAGTTACATTTTAAGATATTTAATCTAACTAGTAAGATATTAAGTTGCATGGCATAACAATGAAAGTTTTTGCACAAAACCCTGTGCTCCGAAAAAAAAAAGAAAGAAAAGTATAAATATCACATATTGAAATGCTGTCTTGCACCTATGATAGCCTTCAGACTTTGTTATGCAGGCAGCAAGTATTGCACACGTTTCCCTGTATCCATGGGGTAGAACAAGTGAGAGATTGCTCTGGTCAGAAACTTGTAAATAAATTTTCTTCAACAACTGTCCTTGGGACGAGTTAAAATCCTAGATGTCAAACCCAGGGGACTCTTACTTACCTATGTAGTCATCAACTTTCTTGATGAAGACCCATGATGGGTCTTCACCTTGCCTGATATAATGTCGGGCCACTTCCAGGGGTAACATCCTTTTTTTTCTGTCTGTGAGCGTAACAGTCTGGAATATATGATAAAGTTTGAAAACTCAGTATCTTTTCAAGTGGCAATATGTTTGTGGCCATGTCAGGAAGGTTGATTATGTACTTAATCTCTTTTAAATGCTCAATTCTCTGGTGGTAGAAATAGTAGAAGAATTCTGTCTCAATGATTTCGGGCTATTTTTGAGTCTATATGTTTTCTGCTTTCAAAATATCTGGTGTTGTTGATCTTAGTGAAAAACATAAAGTGATTCTAATGTTTATTGCCCTGTCAATTTTTCACATGCACCTCTGTCATGTTATTTTGAAAAATAAACAAAAATCTGCCAGCCCATGATCAAGCTTCTCAAAGCTCAGTTTTTTCTTCCTAATCACCGGTCCTCACAGTAAATATGCAATAGACAAGTACAATGTAAATGATATGCTGTAGTTCTAGAAATATATTAGCGCACATTTAATTTAGTACAAACATTATTTCAGCCGAAAAATAGATATATTTCAGTGCATTCTAATGTAGTGTATGCTGATGGTAGCAAATAGATTTAACCTTGAAAATAGATATTTTGTCACATTTTAATTTAGTGCATCAACAGCTAATTTCATTAAATTATGTCAAGCATTTATATTTCTAGACCTACAGTGCACTACCAGGCATACAGGTACATGTACTTCCCTAGATCTGAATACGATATCCCCATTAAACTAATTTCAGTATTTTTTTTTCGAAACTCCATGACATGGTTGTGGATTGTTTTACTTTGATGTTATGCTATTCATTGGGCGACTCCTTGTGGTATTGATTTTGAACGTAAGAACAAATAATTTGTAAACTCAACATGATTGCCTACTTTAAAACTGACATTTTCTAATTTAAGACATATTTTGCTGTTATAACTCTGTCCATGATAACAAAAATTCCAAGACTTCTGCCCATGCTGCTGGACATCATCATGGCAGCATATATTAGCTACATTGTATCAACATTCAGCAGAGTATGAGAAAATGCATTTGAAGTAGTTAGTTTGGAGTTGAAAATTGAGGCGAGAGGCCACAGTAGCTGCCAAAGGGACGATATTATATTTTTCTTAATCAGGTAACAGATGTACATACATGTATGTAGGAAGAAAATTGCAGATAGACATACAAGTGCACATGGGATCATGAAGCATTGTTGATAACCCTCTAATCATGGTGCCGGTCAAAATAGCAAGGGTTAATTATCAAGTTGTAAGGTGTTGTTAAATGATACAAACCTAATTTTTTGTTGCTACTCTACAAACTTGCTATTCTGCAGTCTGCAAAGTCAGGAAATGAAGATATTATAATCAAATAGAGATTAAGCTAGAAAATCTTGTTTGAAAGAATATGAATCCTCCAATCCTCATGCCCCATTAAAATGACAAACAACACACAACTGTTATCTTGTCATTATGGTTATGAATATGCATGCATGGCCCTATCTTCAACAATGAGGTGCGAATTGCTATCAATGTTTAATAACACAGGAAATAATAATTTAAGTAAATGAGTTTCAAGCTGACAGAGTATTAGTAACTCAAGTAAAGTGGCATCTAACGATGACACTATATAAATCCCGTGCCAGAGTTCAGGAAATGGAAGCAGTGCCATAGTAACATAACATGCACTGGCCCACATGCATCATGCCAATGAAGTGTACCAAATTTGAATGGGGTGCAATGAAAAACCTAGAAGCTCATCCCCATTCATGAATATCAATATGTACTGTAAACGCAAAAATGGATGAAATTAGAATACTCGTACATAATCTAGACCTGCATAAATGTTCTCCAAGCGCAATCTGTTTACAAGAAACATGGTTCCATGATGATACTGACATCACTTTTTCAAATAGGCAACTATAATCTTATCTCTAGAAGCAAATCGTGTACCACTCATGGGGGAGTTGCAATTTATTTCAGAAATGAATATTATTATAAAAATGTTGATCTTCTTGAGAATTCTAATATATGGGAAGGACAATTTATTGAAATCGCTGTTTTTTCCTTGAGAAAAAAAAGGTTATCTTGGGAAATTTATATAGACCACCTAGGGATTTGCTTGAAGACTATGAATTGTTTATCAATGAATTCTCTTCTGCGTTACGTAAGGCCCATCGATCCAAATTTGAAGTTCTGATAGCTAGTGATTATAATATTGATTTACTGAAAATGCACGATAAAACAATCTTTGCTAAATTTTTTGACTCGGTAGCATCTCTTGGCTTCTATCTACAGATTACATTACCTACAAGACTCTCCCAGAGACGAGGCACCATCATTGATAATTTTCTATTTAATATAGCAGATTTAAGACAAAATCTATCAAATTCTGGGATATTAACATCACGTATTTCTGATCATCTTCCATACTTCACTTGTTTAGATATTCTTCTTCCTAAATATGACACAGTACCAAAATTTGTCAAAATCCGCCCCAGACAAACAAATTCCATAAATAATTTTAAACAAGAAATAACAGATGCAAATATTTATGACCAACTAAACAAAGACCTCCACTATGATCCCAATGAATTGTACAAAATAATGCATGCTGGAATCTACACAGCTTTGGATAAAGACTTACCAATTAAAACAGTTAAGTACAAGAAACACAGACATGAAAAATCCTCGTGGATAACCCAAGCCATTATAAAGTCAATTAAGAAAATATATGATTTGTATAAAGCAACAAAGAAACTGAATCCTGGAAGCACCGAATATAAGATAATGAATCTATATCTACACACGTATAATAATATCCTGAAGCGTACAATTTACATTGCCAAACGAGATTATTTCAAACAATGTTTTCAAAAATATAAACATGATATTAGAAATACATGGATGACAATTAACAATATACTAAACAGATAAAAAAAGAAAAGGGGATTCCCCGATTCTTTCAATATAAATGGAAATGTTATAAGTGATAAAACAAAAATAGTATACAGTTTAATGACTATTTTACTGGTATAAGTCCCAAACTCGCATCAACAATACCTGCGCCTAGAAACAAGTCTTTCAGAGAATACCTGAAAAATCCTACCCATAATAAATTTCAATTTCAGCTCATAAATGAAGAAGCAGTGATAAATATTATTGATTCTTTGAAGGCAAAAATAGTTATGGTTATGATAAACTGTCTACCAATCTTTTGAAACTTATTAAAAAAACGACATTTCAAAAGCATTAATGGTGATAATAAATCAAACGCTTACAACTGCAATATTCCCAGATATTTTGAAAATTGCAAAAGTCCTTCCAATCTATAAAAAAGATGACCCAACAATCTTTGACAATTATAGACCAATTTCATTGCTACCTTCTGTGTCTAAAGTGGTTGAACGTGTCATTTTTAATCAAGTCCATCAGTACTTTACAATGAATAATTTATATTATGATAATCAATATGGGTTCAGAGAATGTCACTCAACAGAGCTTGCTTCTTATGAACTTATTGACTGGCTACTTCTTGAAATGGATAAAGGTGAAGTACCCATTGACATTTTCATGGACATGTATATTTACCTGGAAGTATGAAAATTTTAAAGAAATCATTAAAAATCAGAGAATTAAATAGATAGCATAAGGCTGCGGCCTGCATAGAGGCCGCAGCCATATGCAATTTCAAAATCCTGCCTGAAATGGCTCTGAAGTGAATAATTGATACAATTTGCAAAAGACATGAGAGAGTCACTGTGACCTTTGGGATAGGCTCAAGCTCACCCAAGTTCTGTCTAAAAGTAGCATTCATAGAGGACCATCACTCTCTGCAACATCTGAGTGTCTTGCTCACAGAAAGATTAAAGTTATTAAATGAACAGTAAAACTGTGAAAGTGATCCTCATGACCTTGGGGATGATGTTAAGGTCATCCTACTAAAAGAAGTCTACCTCTCTAGCAGACATGCACCATATATATATTCAATTTCAGAAGTCCTAGCTTCAAAAGTTCTCAAGTTATCAAGCAAACAGTAAACTTCATGTAAGTGACCTTTGGAATGAGGTCAAGGGCACCAGAGTACTAAGTGTTACACTTATACACACGAGTGTCTGTGTGTAATTTCACAGCAATCTGATTACCAGTTTCATGAAAAAATGATTTTTTAAGATTTGGTAAAAAAAAAAAAAAAAAAAAAAAAAATACGGGAGCAGGGCCATTTGAAGTAGGCCTAACTTGGTAGAGACCTACACAAAGCACATCCACATCAAGTTTGAAGTGAATCTGGCCAAAAAAAATCCAAAAATCACTGAAGTATGACCATTTGATACAAGCTGGTAGGGAGGGAAACCCAAGGTATATCCCCCACCAAGTTTGAGCAAGAGGGCTGTGTGAACAGCCCCTGCTCAGTTGACCTGTGCTTTCTTGCCAAAAGTAAGTTCCAATAGCAAAGAGACTGTTGACAAGTGCAGATAGATGGTGTGCTAATTTTGCCTGATGCGTTTCGTCCTTTGTCATACTCATCAGAGGCTAAGGAGTAATGACTGTCCACAGGCTGATCACAACTTGTCTTATGTTCATAAGTACAGAGCTCTAGTTGATACCTACCAACTGCACTGTTCTGTGGTTCCATCATAACTGAATGCTACTAAGGCTACATTGACTCTACTGAGTAGACACATATACAAATTGACCCTTGAGCATGACCAAAAGTGTAAAGCGTATATATATATATATATATATACGCTGGAGTAATGTTGCTAGGGAGCATCTAGATGTTACATTATACTTTGCTTTATGACATCATCAGTCAAGGGTCGAGGTGCATTCTGGCTGAGTAGTAGACCTACCTGTGTCAGTCATCATGTTGACTATTGGCGTGTAGTTTATGACAGGTCAGGTGTAATATATAGGTGGGGTTACATAGGGAGTTCCGCCTTGTGAGTACCTGGGGAGAAAGTTTCCCCCATTTAAATGTGTCTGGATCATGTCAACTTTTGTTCCCATCCATTTGAGCTACTTAGTACAATGTTAACTACAATAAAGCTGTATTATTTTTAGAGCAAATTGAGAGTTCAATCTGCATTGCAGGGTTGTTAGAAAATAAAGATGGCAAAACAATTTAGATTAGCATTTATAAGACGGAGCAACAACCAGCTCAATCATTTAATTAACATGCTATATTAACACTTTCCAGTCTGAGTCCGCATATATGCGGACTCACACAGATTATAAAATATGCATATTATGATTTCATATTTGAATTCCTCATGGAAGGACGTTTCCAACGAATACCAACATGTCATATCTACCATTAGCGGGTAGTCAACAGCTTTCCTCGGGGCACTTTCCGCGCATTGCGCGATAAGTGCCCCGAGGAAAGCTGTTGACTCAGACTGGAAAGTGTTAAGGGTGACATGGTTGCAGTGCAGAAGACAAGATCCACACATAGGCCTATTTTTTAATTGTTTGATTGTGGGCTTATTGTTTCTGACTTAACAGGCAGAAGGTGTACACTCAACACCCTGGCCAATTGTTTTGCTATAGCCTAAATCCCCTCAAATGATTGTATCAACATTTCATGTGCCTGTCGAGCTTGTTACCTGCAAGGTTTTGCAGAAAAAGAGGGTTAACAACTGCCTAGCTGTTTGTAAGTTGCACGTAAAGTATCAAATGTCATAGATACGTAGTTGCCACTACTCATGCCACAGAAGTGCTTGTCTTCAGACTTGGTTTCTTGGCTAGGGCTCTCTGCCAGTGCCAAAGCCCACACTGATTGAAGCTTCTTACCTGTGATTGCTTTGCATCACTTGCTTATAAGATGGTCTGGTGTGTATGAATTGAGCTCCCGTTTAAACTCTAATGTGGTTCCAAGTAAAAGGGACAATGTGATGGATAAGTAGGCCTAGTTTTGACTACTCACTCCACAGACATGCCTTAAAAAATAAGTTCAGTAATAAGCCAAATAGCCATCTCAGCTGAGCATGCTCAGTGAGCCTAAGGTGTTTTCCTGTAATTGGGTCACATGTCATTCAATACAAACTCCACCCACCCAACATAGGAATGTACAGAGGTAAAACATAAAACTTTGAAAAAAGTTGTTATTGATCAAAGCTGCATTTTATAAGAGTTTCACAAGTGTTTGTTACGATCTATAGGCTACAGAGTTTTAATATTGCCATTGAATTGGCCCAAGAAAGTGATAAAAAAGTGACGTTTGATTCTGGTTGCCAGGGTAACTTCACAAGTTGAATGGAGAAGGCTCACTTCCTGTGTTGATTGACCTCTAACCTCAATCAGCCTGTGGTTGGCTGTGTTGAGATAGTGACTTGGCTTATTGCTGTGGGGCCACATTAAAAAACCCCCGTATGATGGGCTAGCGCCAAGTTACACGTGAATGTGCCCTGTGGTTTTGGAGTAGAAGTCAAAAATATGAATTGTTGATGCTGGACGAAGGACCATCTTATAAGCTCAGCTGACTCACAAGTCAGCTGAGCTAAAATCGGAAGTAACATCCCTGGAATAAGATTGTCCTGAAACCCATATCACACTGCATTGCATTGTGTAGCGTAAAATATCACAAGTCCCTAGTTATAGTCAAATTTGTTTTTATACTGTACGCTGTGCAAAAAGACACGATGCTACGAAAGCGACGCTATGCGATACAACTCAGTGTCATAGTTTTCAGGACAGTTAATACAGGGCGTGTCACCTCCGTTTTCTTAATTGAACGAGCTCTACATACGTGTATAATGTATAAATCTTTGAAGGCCTGTAAAAGATTGCTGATCAGATTTCAATAAATCATACTAGCCTATCACATCTGTTCATGATTTTCGAGTTTTGGATAATCAATATACATGTAGCACTGATCAATAAATCATGTTTGGGCCTAACGGCCCGTGACAGATTTCCAATCAGATTTCAATATATCACATATCACTCCCGTTCATGTTTTAATTGTAAACAGTGCAAAAGTACTGCCTCTTTAAAAATTGTCAACAAATTTGAGACTCACCAAATGGCACCTCATCATCCCTGCATCTGTGTGCATCATTATGGGTAATTCCTTTTTCCCTTCTAGATGGTGTCACACTGTAATGAGATAGTATCTCGATTATCCATGAAGGGAAAGTTAAAAGTGAACATTCATGCCTTAAATTTGAGAACTTGCGCACATTATCTTTTTTCTGAACAGACCAATACAAATTTTAAAAAAAAGAGACAATTTACCTGGGAATTGTTGGGACAATTGCAAAATAATTTTGTTGTAGGAATATGGGAAATAAAAGTTGTTTTCAGAAATTTAAAATGCAAATGCAGGAAATCAATTTTTAGATACACATATGTGTAAGTATGATACATATATTCTTATACTGTGTCAAAAATGAAAGATCGTTTATTCAATTAAGTATCATTTTTTCTAAATACCTTTAGTTCTGAAAATTTGTCTTAGCATTTGAACACAGTGAAAGCGGTATCTTATACAAGGCAAATTTTCTTTTCCATCCTTTTAAACAAGGATTTTTTACATTATTCTACCAATCATTTTGAGTTGAGATTTATTTGATCAAATTATCTATAATTTACAACCTAATAGTCATACTATTCTCCCAAATATTTCCATGCAAATTATTTTCCCTTTTTTTTTTTCTTCTCAGAACAGGAGAAAAAAAATCTCCGCGTGGCAGATGCAATGTTGGGTGTTGTATCCTGTGCATAGGACTAAATGTTTTATGGACAGGTTGAATTTTTCTGTGGTTTTATGTGCTTGGTATATTTTCTCAATCTGGCAATTAAAATATTGTGGCCTTGAATTTTGTTGATTTCTCATCAAATGCAAAATCATGAAAGTGGACCCATGTGGTTATACATTGTGAATCATTTAATTTCATGACTGCAAGGAAACCTATTGCCTTTGATGGAAGCTTCCTGCTACAGGTCTGTGAAGTGATGAAAGTAGAGTCTGTTAAGCAGGCAATTAAAGCTGATCAAAATTTTTCCAAAGTTTTGTTTCTGTATGGCTGGGTTCATCCCAGGGGGAAATTATTGACATGTAAACCAATACAGATAAAACTTCCAATCTGCATTGGGCCAGCTAGAGCGTACCTTTTGAAGTTGACATAAGTACAGGTGGTTAAACCCTGAAAATTTATCAATATGAAAATAAAGCAATTTACAGTAACTGTAATTAAATAGTTGGTCTGGTCTATATCTTATTACTTGTCCTGTGATAGGCAAGTAACTTCATAAAGTAATGAGTAATAAATAATCTGACAGGCTGGCGTGTTCAAAGTACAAATACAGGCTGAAATGACCTCCTGAGGAAAAACAAATTGCAAGGAAGCCTGGATTGCATAAATCCAACCACTTAGATGGCAACTAAGGCAAAAAGTACAAAATCCCAGCAGAGGTTGGATTAATATTTGACAGTTGTGTACAAATAAAATACAAGTACCATGTTCAAGTCTGACCTATTCTTGGACTCTTAATTTGAAAAGAAACATTATATCATGGGAAAAGACAGTTGAATATGCTATATTATCATACATAGTACGCATGCATTTCTTAATTTACAGTACGTGATGAGTGACACCCTTTTTAATATCGAAATATGATGTGCAATCTCATCTAAGCGATCTTTTACATGCCCGTAATGATTAGTACTACATTATACATGTGTGCAGAACTCGTTAAATTATAAACAGAAGTGACATCCCATGGATCAAGATCATACTGAAACCATATCAAACCGCGTCGCGACGCATAGCACAGATTTGCGGAGGTTCGCATCACTTTGCGTTGCTCTGCGTAGCATAAGATGTCACAAGCCCAAAAATAATATCTAGGCAAAATAAGCTGTAAAAATTATAACAATGAATTGTAGTACTATACATTGCGTTATTTATGTAATTCAAATACAGATTTTCCATGTAGGCCTATGGGCAGCAACGTTTGTGACAAGAACTGACAAAGCAGTGTTAGAAATAAGGAAAATTTTTCACTTGTTTGCAACTCACAAATAGCAAGCTATTTCACTCTAGTGAAGTGTATTATAAACTAAGACGAGTTAAGTATTAATGACAACCCCAAAACCATACTAGGCCTACCTTTGCACCAAACATTTGAAGTCATAATTAGGATAATTTGAGCTAAATGACCCTGATGCAACAGCTGGTGCCTTTACAACACCTTTATGTAATATTTGGGTAAGATAGAAAGTATGTGTTGTGAGTAAATGTGGCAAGTGAAATTTAGAAACCAGGAAAGGCCTACATAGTCTCCAGGAAAATCATGCAGCTCATGGGGCAAATTAGCAACATTTCTTTTTTTCCTTGAGTTGAGACAAAGGTAAAGAATAGCAGGCCTAGGTCTAAGAAACTAGTATTATATCAGGCTTATTATATTACTATATACCTAAAATGTATTTCAAGCCTTACATATTTTGTCAGTTCCCTGTGAGACTTTGCTATAATCTTTTTTCACCTGTGCATGGTATGGTTCGACAATATTCTTCGAATCTTATCAGGCCTAAATCATATGCCATTTGAAAGAAGGTCATGAACAGTTTAATACTTTTTTACATACTTTGTACTTAGTTTAGCAAGACATTTTTAAGTAATGGGCTTTTCATTAATTTACGGACTAAAATCCTCATATGATTTTCTAACTTGATATTTTTTTTATAACAAAGGCTAAAAAATTCTAGTCAGACCCTCAGGATGTTTTTGACAAGAAGAAAACGTGTTTTGATACTAGAGGGTACTTAACAAGTTACAAACTAGCCAAAGCCCCAAAATTCTTCTCGAAGAAAGGAAAGGCAATGTGTATTGCTGCCTCATAGTTTATTTTTTCGCTACTTTTCACGCATATACTTCATGAAAGGCTGGTCGTCTGACATGTAATATTTAGTCGATGTACCTATAATTGATATATTTCTATTGTTGCTAGGGTGGTCAAAAGCCACTGTTCTTATCAATTGTTAACCTATCTTTGCACATGATTGGATGCCCATCCATGAAGTGTGGAATTTGATGGTAAGACACCCATGTCCTTTCCCAAGCGTCTCAGATACGACGGTTAACGAATATGTGGGCTTCTTATACTAAGTAATACTAATACTAATAAGCAAACTTTTCACAGAACGCATCATTTTCTTATGTGAATAATCACAAAGAAACACGTTTTTTAAATTTCTTAAAAAGTAATTTCATGTTGAGTTAAACGACCATATCTGCAATAAAATATTGTGTGTTTATCTGTGCAGTCAATTATTTGTGGTAATAATATGATAGCGGATGGGCCTAAAATCACAACGTCGTCACATGGAGCTCTTATATAGGAGGTGCATGTGACGACGTTGTGATTTTAGGCCCATTGGCTACCATCTTATTACAAGCACAAACAATTGACTGCACCGATGAATACACAATATTTCATTCCAGATATGGCCCTATGCGGGTCATTGAATGCATAGATGTTTCAGGTCCAACCTCTTTACCCACTCCCCCCACCCCCTCCGCGTATATTAGCACGGAAGCCTGACTGACTGAACGTTACAAGCGCCTGTGTGCACAGTCAGACTACCTGCGTTCACAAAGAAAAGACAGTTCTGATTCGGTTTAAACATGGACATGTAGCTTAGGACTTGAAGTTACTGTTTACACACATTGTATTGTCTGTCAATGACTATAGTATAGGTATTCATGTCCTAAAATGAACTGGCCATCCCGTCTTTCATGTGCCTCTTTCAACCTTATGTTAAGCGTTTTGCGTCTTGAATACTGAAGATAGATAGAGTTCTTAAAATTAAAATCATTATAATTGCAAAGAATACAAACTTGAAAATGAAAGTAACTAACAATCACACTTGTCCTGACCTCTGGCCATGACTGAAGAGCTCAGCGTGATGATTTCTTGGCCTATTTCAAGAAACTACTCAATGCATGTACCTTGTGACTGCATTTCTCCTTGATAAAATCCTCATTTTCATTGAGGAAATGGGAGACCACTCTATAATTTGAATTACATAGATAGTCAAGTTCCCTTACATGTGTTTTTGAATCGAATATGATGTGTTTTCTCAACACTAATGATGCCAAATAGTCATGTAGATGATCTGCAAGAGTCGAGCTGCGTGATTTTGTTCACGTTGAGTGTTGCAAACATAGTCCTGGGCGCAACATGCCATTTTGACACACTGCTGTTGTGTACATTTCTGAGCACACAAGAAAAAAAAATATCTGTAATAAGAAACAAACCTGGAGTGCAGAGTCCCATCAGAAGTTATCACAGATGGTGCTTGGTTGCATCAAAAGTTATCACAGACTGTACTAAGAGTTAAGGCATTTTCTGAGTTCAATAGAGCAGAAATTGACTCATCATTGTGTCACATAAAGCACCTTTAAATGTTCATTCAATATGATGTATAGCCACCATCGTTGTCATTACACTGTTGGCAGCGTTTTTGCATGCTGTAGACGAGCTTTCTCACAAGTGACTGAGGTTAGGACCCATCTTCTGGTACACATTTCTTTTCATATGGCTCCACAGGTGCTCAATCGGGTTGAGGTCAGGTGAGCATGCTGGCCATTCCATCACCTCATCACTCTCACTATCCAGGTAATCACGAACCACAGCTGAAACATGTGGCCTGGCATTGTCGTGCATCAGCATGAAGTTGTCGCCAATGGCACCCGCATATGGAATAACATGGGGTTCCAGGACATCCGTTATGTACCGTCTGCTTGTCATTGTTCCTTCCATGATGACGAGGTCTGTTTTGCCATTAGCAGAGATGCACGCCTACACCATGATGCTGCCCCCTCCGTATGCAAGTGTAGGCTGAACACAACAAGCAGCGTGTCTCTCCCCTCGCCGTCTCCATGCACGAACACGTCCAACACTTCTGTGGAGGGAAAAGCGACACTCATCAGTGAAGAGGACATTGCTCCATCCTGTTTGTGTTGTACGGACATGTTCTCTTGTCCACTGCAACTGAGCAACCTTGTGACGTGGGGTAAGAAGCGGCTATTTCACCATGCTCCGGGACTTTAAACCAGCAGCATGCAGTGTGTTACGAACAGTCTGGGTGGACATGCATCTTTGGTGAGGATTGGCTCTCTCCAGCTTGCTCTGAATATCAGGACCTGTGCGGCTCCTACTCCTCAGTGCTGCATTGACGATGAAACGGTCTTGTTGCCTGGTGGTCAGCTTTGGCCTTCCCGGGCGTGGTATATCTACAACATCATTTGTGTTTCGGTATTTTCTCAACAACTCATTGATGGATTTGTGGTTCACACCCATTGCCCGTGCGACAGCTCAGCAACTTTCACCGGCTTCAATGCAACCTATGGCTCTTGCCATGTCCATTTTGGATAGCCTTGGCATGGTGATGTTCACAGTTTGACCAGTGATGGCGACTGCATAACTGACAGAAAAAAATCCATGTCTTTATACCCATGATTGGCACAGTTTCTGGCCACATTACACAGGTATGTTGAGAATAATCAATGGTCAGGAGGGTCCTAACAGGGACAGGAAAGACCACACATGATCCTTTCTGCGAAGTGCACTTTTTGACTTTGTGTCACATTCAGCCCATGTGCAGTCAAGCATGGGCTCCAACTCTGCTCATCTTTACACATGATGTAATCAAAGGATTTTGCTACACATACATGTGCGTATCTTTAAATTACCTAAAAAAGTATGGGTACACCACTTTATTATTTAAGCAGAGGGTTATTAATTTGGCCTAGTTTATATAGCTTGTATCTATTGTTACATAATCTTCAATTGAGGCATACCGGAGCAAATTAACGATTGTTTTAAGACAGTGTTCATATTTAGAGACCACAACTCCACGAAGTAGGGAGTAATAGATAAACAACAGCACACCTAAAGTAGGCGTTGTGTCTGATCTTAAGGTATATTTCAAATATTTGGAGTAATATTCCATAACAAACATGATTATGGAGACTAAAGTGTGAAGAAACGTCAGGAGTTTGGCGATTTTTTTTTACCGAGGCGCTGTTATAATTTTAAATTTTCAATGTTTTTCTCAACTATTTATCCTTAATGTCCAAAATCAAACGTGTTCAAACGTTTCTTATTTGTTTACAAAATAGACGAAAGTGTGCCTCGGGAAAAAATACATTTCAGTGACCTTTTGTCCCAGGCCAGGCATGTCAGGCTTCGCTGCTGTGATTGTGACTTAGAAGTTCGATGTCACTCATGAACATCACGTGCCATGCATATGACGCTATCAGTGATGGTGATGGTCAGGTGCGCGCAGTGCCAGTAGGCCTATCGCTAATATCATCGATTCGCGTCTTGCTTTATCCATTCCAAAGTGACTCAGACTTATGTGCCTTACAGAGACTTTACGCCTACTACCCACCTAGTCCTCAAACCCATTAAATAACTGAATTCCATATCACCTACATAGAAATAAAATCTACTTACCGTGGAACCAGCGATACCTGACGCCACCAGTTTCCATAGCGAGGCATTGGCACGTGCGCAGATTTGACTGGAGCGAGGGCGCCAATTTCGTAGACGGCGCTGCTGTACTGTAACTCTACCTGTCGTGCTTACACAGAGTTTTCATTGGTCCCGTATTCACACGTATCGCCAGTTATATGACAAAATGAAGTCCTTTCCCAAATCATATTTAAACATGCATGCATGGCATACAAAACCATTTGAAGGGAAAACACACTTAGGTCCCATGTTAGGGCCTCAGTTGGTTTTTGGACCTCAGTTTGTTGGTGTGTGAACAAAACAAGGACCTCAGTTGGTAGGTTACACAAACACACACACACACACACACGCACAAAAACAACACTAGGAAATGGGGAAAGACAAAAATAAATCGTTGGTCTGGTGCAGTATGGTCTTCTAAATAGCAATACTATATATGATGATAGCAGGTTGGACAACAAAAGCTTCACTCAACATTTGCATAAAATCTTAGATTTTTCTCGTTTTTTTCCGCCTGCTATCTGCACATATGTTGCATATACAAGATAATTTTAATTTCAAAAAAGGCCGGCGAAAAGTGCCCAAACACATTCTGCGAGCACAATGTGCCTGTTTCATTTGTGTCAGAGCAAAAAATATGCTTGAATATATGGGAAAAACAAAACAAAAAACAAAAAAAAAACAAAAAAAGAAAAAAAAAGAAAAAAAAAAGAAAAAAAACGACACTTGACCGGGATGTTCTTGTAAAAATTACTGTGAAATACAAAATAGCTGTATTTGTTTATTAATCAAAATCAAATGTATACTGTTCTCTTTTTGCAACTTCAAGCTTGGTTCCGATTGCGTTTTTAGATTCAGATTTTCAGCCGAGTGGTCTACGTGACTATACGTTGAGGTTTATTAGGAACATATGCTTGTTACACAAGATAACAATTGAGGGACTAAGGCAAATTCAGTCATCCATGCTAGATCCCATATATATATATATATATATATATATATATATATATATATATATATATATATGTATATATGTGTGTGTATATATAAATGTATATATATATATGTATATATATACATGGAGAGAGAGAGAGAGAGAGAGAGAGAGAGAGAGAGAGAGAGAGAGAGAGAGAGAGAGAGAGAGAGAGAGAGAGAGAGAGAGAGAGAGAGAGAGAGAGAGAGAGAGAGAGAGAGAGAGAGAGAGAGAGAGAGAGAGAGAGAGAGAGAGAGAGAGAGAGAGAGAGAGAGAGAGAGAGAGAGAGAGAGAGAGAGAGAGAGAGAGAGACTTGGGGCCCATAGGATGTGGTTTGTATTTGCTGAGTGCTGGGTGGCTGGTGAAGATTTTTCAGGGAGCAGGTGCAGGACGCATGTGCAAGTTTACGGCGATTCCCATGTAACACGGGGAAGCATGGAACAAATGAGTTTGCTGGTTAGTTTAACATGGGGTTTCAAGGCACTGCACCGGTTTTTGTCGTGAGGATCTTGAAATTTCGAATGTCTGTTTATCGGTTTAATTTACATAATGTTCCAGTATATCTTGTGCGGGTTTAAGTCGTGTTTTGACGTAAGACGTTGACATATTTATGTTTGCGTTGCAGTTTGCACGGGTCTCACTCTGCACCAGTTTACTACACGTCTCTGCCATGAAGGTTTGGCTGGGATAAAGTATAATGGGCTCAGTATATTCCTGTAAGTAAACGAACTATCTCAGACTGGTTTGATGTGGTTGAGTTGAGTGGGTTTCCATTAGGTCATAAAGTGCTTGAATGAAGTTCATGTATTTCTTCTGTGATGTAATGTGCAAAAGTAACATACATACCAGTAAAATGTTCAAACAGAATATACAATCGATATCCATACGGTTACGTTATTGAAAGAGTGAACTGACAAAATATATATGCACCAGTTTACTAGACGTCTCTGTCATGAAGGTTAAAATTTGTGGATATTTTAATGTCCAACTCCCGAAATCAAACAAGTTACATAAACGTTGGTACTCTTCCCCCGGGTTCAACCCTCACAGCAGTATTATGTTCGACTTCTTAGCGTCAAATGATATGATGATTGCAGACTTTATCCCTGATAAGAGCATTGGTTACACTTTCTTCAATCAAACTAGGAATATTTATACATGGATAGACCATATTACTTCCAATATATATGATGCTGATAATATTGTCTGCTGCTGCATTGTACCGGAAGAAAGTTCTAATGTTAGCGACCACCTACCGGTCAGACTAGAATTTATGATTAATGTCCACACCAAGGCTCCAGATTTTTCACCTACATCTTACAATAATTGCCTGTCTCATGTCTTGCATAACCGCACTGTAACTCCTAACTGGTCTAACGACGGGAAAAATTCATTGTACCATGACATACTTAAAAATAAGCTATCTGGCATGTCTCTTTTAAGTATCCCTGGAAATTGTGACCGATCAACTGCTCAGGATTTGGTTCATAAGTATGTCGCCCAGGTTAACAATGTCATACATGATGCAATAAATGAAGCGGGGTGTGTTCCTGGGCGCCAGGGTCGTCGATATCAGCCAAAAGGGTATTGGTGCCCCGACCTCAGTGTACTCCGCGACCGGAAAAGATGGTGGTGGCACCTATGGGTTGATAACGGGCGCCCAAAGGTCGGTGAAGTATACAAATGTTACAAAGGGATTAAAAAGTTGTTTAGACGTACGATTCGTCGACAAATAGACTGTGTACACCAAAATAGCGACAACAAACTGAATAACCTATATAATTCCAGAAAAATGACAGCTTTCTGGAATTGCATTAAAAAGAAACAAAGAAAGAGGGTGAATTCTGTTTTACATGCACGGCAAATTGGTGATTTTTACAGAGATATAATGGGTAATGGTAAAATTTGCAATTTGTCACCAAGCCAATCCGCAATTTCACAAAGTGTTAACTCGTTATATCAGGAAAACATTGGTAAAAAGACGCCCGTAACTGTAACAGGTGACCACGTAAATGAGATGATAAACTCTCTGAATAGGAATTGTGCTCCAGGTTAGGACGGGGTCAGCACCGAACATCTCGTCTATGGAAAGTCGGATATACTGTGTAATATACTGGCTTCATTGTATTCTGTAATATTATCTCAAACAGTTGTCCCCCTTGTTTTCCGTATCGGGATTATTGTGCCTATAATAAAGAAACAGACTTTGAGCCCAAATGAGGCCAGCAGTTATAGACCTATTACTTTGTCGTCTGTTCACTCCAAACTAGTGGAATTGTTTATGCTACCAGCAGACAAAGTGTCAAACACACAGTTTGGTTTCCGTAAAAGTCGCGGCACTGGCTTTTGTAATAGTTTTCTTGACCATATTAGTGCCTTTCTCTGTAGAAAAGCTTGAGAGCTTGGGTGCCCTGTTTACTAGTAATGGCTCTGGTGGTTGTCACGTGGACCGCCGTATAAATAGCTGTAGACGATCCTTCTATGGACTCGGAGAAGTCGTAATGGTCTACCCTGGGCTAGATTCCCAAACAAAGTGTCATCTCTGGAACACCATTTGTGCCCCTGCTCTTCTGTACGGCATGGAATGTGTTCATGTTGATCGTTCATCTATAAATAAAATGGAGTCTCTGCAGGGCTGTCTCCTTAAACAGTGTCTAGGGATTGGGAAGCGACATCACCATACGTTCTTAGTGAAGGCTCTAAATGTAAAGCCTGTCGAGTCCTTAATTAGAGAACGTGCTTTATCACTGTTTAATAATATTTTTAAGATTGACACATGTGTACGTGACTTGAATTTGTATTTGCTTTCAGAATATGTTTTAACTGGTTCAGCTGTACCAGGGACACTTTTAGATCACGTAACCCAAAGTGGGATCTCTCCAGTGTCTTTAGCGTTTGGAAGTCGGCCTAACTACAAGCATTTTAACAGACAAGACGGCATAGTCGACTCTTTAAGATTTTTATTGCATCACGAAAATTTTATTAAACCGTATGGGGAAGAACACATGCTTGTATCACTGCTGACGAAAGCTTTTTAGTTTTACGGTGCATTTTGTTTTATCCTGTATTAACTTCTGTGTATTTTACTTGTATTGTCTTACTGTGATTATCTCGATGTATCATGTAGTTTTTCCTCGAATTCGGGGGTTTTAATAAAATTATTATTATTATTATTATTATTATTATTATTATTATTATTATTATTATTATTATTATTATTATTATTATTATTATTATTACTACTACTATTATTATTATTATTATTATTATTATTATTATTATTATTATTATTATTATTATTATTATTATTATTATTATTATTATTATTATTATTATATGGTCAAGTATGAGTATAAAAATGCGGTTTAAATGGATTATGAAATGCCAGTAGGTTTATTGCAGTCAAATCCGCTGGAATGGCTTAATACATCCATTGGAATGGTTTTATACACTCGTTAGAATGACGTAATACACTTCTATCATATACTCACACGGGGCGTGTTATCCTTGGAAGTAGAGCACAGGGTGTGTGTCATACGTTGGTATGTCTGCTTAAAGCCTAACCGGTATACGGAATAAAACACCACTTTGTACCAGTGTCGTCACGCTTTTAATTTGGCCCTGCCAGTCGTCCGAGCTGAGAGATTATTAAAAGGAATATAAAGGCAAGTCGTGTTGGCCTACCAGTAGCTCATGTGGTGGAATCGTTGTTTCAAATGTCGGAACCGCCGTTTCTTTGAAGAAATGTCTGAATCGTTATTCCATTTAGCACAAATGTGTCTTGTCATCGTGAGTTGTCATGATATAATTTTATATTTCAACAGTTTATGTGGCATTTTGTGTGATGTAAGTTGTGAAAGTGCCTCTGCCTCGACATATCCACAGTATTTTACGCAATGCCATAGCGCAGTTTTTATTCCCTTGCCTGCAGGAGTCTTCAGGTGACATCGCTGGCAGTGGTCTGCCTGTGTTGTGACTGACTTTTATTTTGTGTGGCCGGATAAAACCTGAACGGCATTTCTTCAGTATGCACACGAACATCTTCTTTTGAGTAATTTCTTTATTTTTGAGGTCTGAATTTTATTTTTTCATTCCGTAGTTAAGATTGCTGTAAATAGATGACATCTACATGAAAATTTCAGGATATGCAGCTGTGTGGTTTTTCTTGATAGGTATTCAGGCCTCTTTCATCATGTCGCTCACCGAGGCGAAGACTACTTATAGGGTCTGCAAGACCAAGTTAACAAACCTGGGTAATAAAATGTCTACCTTAGTGGTTGAAAGTGAAAGGGTATCAGATACACCAGCTTTGGTGTCCTAGTTTAAGCAAGCATTTAGTGAACTTTCAGAATCACACGATGAAATCACTAAATTGGATGAAACGAGTAACTAAGATAAAGAGTTATACTTTGATCACGTTCAGAGTAATCACCTGAAAGTCTTGGCGAGTATTAAAAATGTAAAACAGGTGTCATCTTTTCCAGTTTCGGAGACATCCACTGTTTTAAGCAAAAGTGTAATGAATATGCCTTTACTGCCAAAGTTAGAGTTGGAGGTCTTCTCAGGTGACCCTGTCAAGTACCACAAGTTAATTGAAGCCTTGACGGCCAGTGTAGAAAAAGTGTAGTCAAGATCCCGATGTACGTTTAGCCAGTGTAGAAAAAATATAGTCCAGGTCCGATGTACGTTTACCCAGAGTATTCCAGTACATGGGCGATGAACCTTGTGATAGTGTAAGATCCTGTTTATTCATAGGTGGGCCTGTGGGTTATGATTCCGCACTACCAACCGTTAAATAAATTGTATGGTTCTCCACATCGTGTCACACAAGATATCATTAAATGGTTGCGTAAGGCAAAGCCAGTTAAAACAAGGTGGGGACATGTGCACTCTCTTGCATGAGTTATGTAACGCATTTCAGAATCTGGAAAGCATTGACTCATTGGCTGAGGTCAATAGTCAAATTGTTATTTTCGAGATTGTATCACGTTTCATAAATTACGTTCAAAATCGTTGATACAAGTTTGAAATGACAAGTAAGACGCAATGTAGTTCATGCTTGGAATTCAAGGATTTGGTTTCATTTGTGGAAACAATGGCTGATGAGTTATCAGGTGTATCATGCTGTTGATTTTGAGAATTGTTCCTGTGATAGTTTTTGAAGTGTACAAGAGAGTTCGTATAGTTCAGAACCATGCCATCATACCCCAGCTAGAATGCATAGCGAAGTAAATTCTTCCACTTTGCACAGACGGTCAAACGTGTCAAGTGATTGGACTAATAAAGTTGCAAGCTTTGTAGCAGCGCTCATTTCGTTATGAAATGTTCAGAGTTTCGTAAGATACCTGTATACGATCGCATTGCTGTCGCGAAGGTACAGGGGTTGTGCCAGAACTGTTTGCGGACTAACCATACAACAGCTAATTGTTTGAACAAAAACCGCTGCTTGGTTTGTCATGGAAAACATGCTAGTTTCCTACCCGTTTATGGCATGCCAACAGGGCCATAACGCACTGGTCTTACGCGTTGCCGAGCCTCCACTACGCGTAGTCGAGCCAACCAATCAGATTTCAGTCTCCACAACGCGTTGCCGAGAATATGTTTTCCACTACGCGTAGTCGAGCTTCGGCTACGCAAAGTGGAGCAACTTATGGCACCTTTTGGCTGAAGAAAAGCAAACCAATCATTTACGTCCTTACAGTCATTACTGATATTAAAACAGCCAACAGGTCTAATACAGTTAACAAGAGCATCAGTGATTGGATTGTTTGGCTACATGCTATGGGAAGCATAGTTTCTCCACTACGCGTCGCCGAGGCTCGGCGACGCGTTCTAGAAGAACATTTTCTCGGCAACGCGTAGTGGAGACTGTATCTTATTGGTTAGCTCGACTACGCGTTGCCGAGCCTCGACTACGCGTAGTGGAGACTGTGATCCTATTGGTTGGCTCGACTACTCGTTGCCGAGACTCTACTACGCGTAGTGGAAACTGTAATCTTATTTGTTGGCTCGACTACGCGTTGCCAAGCCTCGAATACGCGTAGTAGAGACTGCAATCTGATTGGTTTACTCGACTACGCGTTGCCGAGCCTCGACTACGTGTAGTGGAGGCTCGGCTATGCGTAAGACCTATACGGTATGGCCCTGTTGGCTTGCTATACACGTTGATTAGGCAAATTCCAGTGTGGTTACTGAGGTCAATGATTGTTTGATGCCAATCTTCAGGGTCAATGTTAATGATACTTTGTGTGTAAACGCAGGTCTTGATAAGTTCAGCTCATCAATTGTTTCTCAAAGGTTGACTGATTGCCTGAATTTGAAAGGTACAGATTGCCACTGTCTGTTAAAAAGAATGAACGGAAGTACACCTATTGTGGCTAAACAAGTTTTGTTCAAAGTATCGTTTGGCCAAGAATCTATAGATTTTTCTGGTGTGAAGGTCGTTGCTCATATTTTAGTATCGTCAGGTTCAGTTCATCCTTAGAAATATCCACATTTGCGTGGCCTTCATTGTGTACAAAGTGTCTGATTCCTGTACAAGTCCGTAGAGGTTTGATTGGTGAACCAGTTGCTATTTTGTACAAGTTCGGTGGGTGTAGTCAAGGGAAAGTGCCAAAGACACTGGTCAGTCACGTGGTTTTATGTAATGTTGTGACGACTTCTCCTATGAACATTCTGAGTGAGTTTTCAATGAATACACGGTTCCCTGGCTTTCCTATTATGGGAATAGTTATTGTATTATATCCAAATTAGCTGTAAATACATGTTTTTGGTACGCATCGTGGACCCAAAAGACCTTGTCCAAAATTTACAACAGGCTTTCTCCGATGGCATTGATCAATTACATACCGCTCTCAAAGCACTATCATTTTGACGCATACCAAGAATGAATGAATATTTGGGTCTTACTGATTCAGAACATACATTTCCGCAATTTATTTTGTGAAATTGTGTATGTTTACAGAACAATTATTCGGAATCAAATGTATGGCAGCACTCCTTTCAAACACAAAATCTTTGACTCACTAAACATTCAGTCCCTTTTCGAATTGAAAGTAGTTCGTAACATGATTCCCAAGGAGTGCAAAATGAAAGATCTCCCCATTATTTCCTATAAATATGGCAACAATATTGGACAAAGTATCACGAATTACAAAAAAACAAAAAAAAAAAAAAAAAACAAAAAAAAAAAAAAAAAAAAAAAATCTGGCTTCAATTACTCTTGAGCAAATCATATTTGTGACTGTGTGTCTAATAGCATATTTTATAATTTTGTTGTTGCATACAAAAAGCATGAATTTACAGGTAATTTTGATATAATACAAAATTCAGGTTTGAAAGAAATGATGAAAAAAGGTACAAAATTTCAGATATGTCCGAAGTTGAACTTTGACAGTATTTTTCAGAATACATGTGATGCACTTGATTCCTACTGTATAAAATGGGCAAGGGAAGAAAAAAAATGGACTTCCAGAAATTTGAAGGATGGTTATCAAACTTGAAAAGGGTCCTTTACAAATAAAATTTATTGTTACATATTCCACATCAAGAATTTCAGTACAGTTTATCTAAACAGCCTTAAGTTTCCAAAGCAATGAAATAACTACAAGAAAGATTTGTTGTCACTAACATAGAAAAGGCAGGTAACAATTTTGGGATCATCTGGAAAAAGTATTATCTGGATGTTTTAAAAACGAACTTGGTATAACCAATACTTCAGACATAAGAGGAAATGACATATATAAATTACACAAACAATCCATTTATAATTTGATAGATACACATAGAGATGAGATGAAAAGGAATTTTACTATCAAAATTTCTGGAGACGACTCCTCTATTCCACTTTTTGTCTGGATACCCAAATTACCTTAGGCAACATTTTAAGTCTAAGCTGGTGCTTCAAATGTACTACAAAACAATTATCAAAATAAGTACCATTGTGTTCGACTGCAGTTAGTAATCATTTTCGTAAATGCTGGAATGCAATTTCTAGAGACTCTGAAATGAATTGTTTTTGGAGTATCAGCAATCCTTCCAAGTTTGTATCTAAAAAAAAAAAAGAGAGATGTAAAAGAAAAACAAATCTAAGGTTTTGATTTTTCTACACTGTACACAGATCTACCCATAGATGAAGTCAAAAGTTCACTGTCAGAAGTAATAAGCGAGATGCTTTAACATAATGGTAGACCATACATAAATATTAATTCATATTCAAAGAAAGCATATTGGTCACACAATAAATGTTCAAAACAAGTTACGTTAAATGTTGCACTGTTGAAACTTTGATAGATGCTATAAAATTTCTTTTTGGATAATACTTTTGTTCAATGCGGAGCATTGGTCTTTTAACAAATAAAGGGCATTAAAATGGGTAGCAACTGCTCCCCTTTACTGGCAGATTTATATTTAACCTGGCTTGAATTAGAGCATATGGATAAACTGATGAAAAATGACTTTCAAATGGCTTCAAATTTATCAAACAACGCAAGATATATTGATGACATTGCTTGAGTAAATGTACAAAATTTCAGTTAAATTGCTAAATAAATTTACCCAAAAGATATCCCTTTAGAGGGTAACAATTCAGATGGTTTTAGAGATGTGTTTTGGACTTGGATATTCAGGTCACTAATGATAGGTTTCGTATTAAAGTCTTTCACGAAAGAGATGAGTTCAACTTTGAAGTAGTTAATTATCCTTTCCCGGACGGTAATATTTCGGAAACTATTGGATATAATACGTTTTTGTCACAGATTATGAAATGTGCTCGTATTTGTTCTAAATTTCAGGACTTTGCATCTAGAAGCAAATGTATTTACAAAAAACTTGAATCAAGAGGATTTAAAAATGTAATTTTGATCAAATATTTTTCACAAATTTAGCTGTAAATATCCCGAGCTAGTTAGAAACTCTGGCTTTAATAATTTCAGAGATTTTAGACTTGCCGGTTTTGCTACGTTATTTTATCTTTTGGCATCATTCTGTTGTAATGCTCACATTTCAGACATTTTAGTCTAGCTTGTTTGCTATAAGATGCAACCCCCAGGGGCTATAGGTATCAAGCAGCCACTGACGACATTAACAAGCTTGCCTGATTGTATTAAAATTCTGTTAAGAAAAATTGTTATGATAACATGTTCTCGGCATAAATGCTAATGACTTTCATTCTTTTCTGACATGCCTAAATGCACATTTACTCATTTTTTTTAAGTTACTCAAAATTGACAGTACTTTCTCAAATGTCGCATACCTGACACATTACGTTGATACATTGACTCAGGGTTGGCAGTGAAATAAAGCTTAATTGTTTTAGGGGTAGGTGTCTTCATAGAGTTTGTTTTCCATTTCTGGTGCTGGATGTCCATTGTTGCAGTCCTTCTTATGATTTCCCTTGGCTTGTGCAGGTGGACTACCTGCAACTGTTTATTTTACAGTCACTGGGACTGAATATAATGCCGCCAGGTTGTTTCCACTTCAGTTGTACACTGGTGGGTGGTTAAACTATGATAAGCCATCCAGCTAAAAGGGGTAGATATTGGTTCAGGGGTAAGTCAAATTGTTCTTATCTGAAACTGTATTATACAAATTTAATAATTATGGTTTGTTTGACAGGTAGTTTTCTTTTATAATACAGCACTGTATTTATAAGAAAAACTTCACGCATTCAGCTAATTCATTATTGGCCACGTTCATATTTATTCTTATTATGTGGGTTGTCTTTGCTGAATAGTTAGCTTAGACAAGGAGCCCCTACTCAGAGAGACATGTACAGGTAGTAGGCTCGCAAACATGTAGAGTAGTTACCCGTTGGAGACCCTTTAATTTATTTAGACTGATACAGCATATTTCAAAATTTTACAGAGGAACGTGTGCAATATGGAGAATAGTAATTCCATATGTATATATATATATATATATGTAGGTTAGACAGGGACCTGCTTGGTTATGGAGAGTAAAGAGTTCGGACTGCGGAATAGGGTAATGACTACCAGGAAGTGGTTCTGGGCAAAAAGACACAAATACAATTGCCTCAGATAGAATAAACAGTTCTACACCAGTATCTAGCAGTAGCATATTGCATAGTGTAGAAAACAAATGTTTCAATAGCCATGTAGTTTCAGTTTCAAATGCATGAGATGACAGCTGTTTTGCACATTACACTGAGGTTTCCGATCCTGCAAAAACTGTTGAATCAGCGTGTGTGAATCTGTTTCTGCACGCGTTACTGACACACATAAGTTATGGGAGATAGAGAATGGACCGTTTGGCAACACTTCTTTCTCTGAGGATGATAAAAGAGTCCTTGAGCTGTGGGATAATACTTGGAAATTAGTGGATGGGCATTATCAGCTGGACATCCCATGGAAAAAAATCCTCAGGAACCACTTCCAAATAATTCTCTTATGGCTGTTAAATGCTTAAATAACCTGGTCAAACGCCTAATCAAGGAAAATCTCTTGTCAAGCTATGACCAAGAGATTTGAAAATTGATTGATTCCAAATACGCAGAGGTGTTCCCTAGAAAAATGCTTTGAGCGAAACAAATAGAATATTTCACATCATGGTGTAGTTAATCGCAAAAAAAAAAGAAAAAAAAAAAAAAAAAAAAATTAACCCTGGAAAATACGCATTGTTTTTGATTGCTCAGCTAAATGGGCCAGATGCTGGTTGAATGAGTGTTGTTTACAAGGACCAGACTTGGTAAACAAGTTATTGTTTGTCCTTTTGCTTTTAAGATCACATGAATATGGAGTGCAAGGTGACCTCAAGGAAATGTACAACAAAGTGTTAATACCTGAATGTGATCGCAATGCACTACGCCTTCTTTGGCATGAAGGGGGTTGGCTGATTCATTTGCCCATGCATGTGAACACATTGGGAGGCATTTGGTGTTCATCATCTTCTACCTATGCCCTTAGAAGGATTATCCTGGATAATCCTGATATAGATCATTTATGTAAGGAATTTATTCTAAATTCCATGTATGTAGATGATCTTACACAATCAGTACGTAACATCAGTGAAGTGTATCTGATTGTTTTCGATCTCCTTGCCATTTTTCGGTTAGGAGGCTCTGAAATCACAAAATTTGCAATTTACAACGAGCACATTTCAGACCAAATCCCTATTGAAAGTCGTGCAAAGGAAGTTCAGGAATTTTCGTCAGGCTCCAAATGTCGAGCTTCCGGGGTTAAATGGATGTTAAAAAAGGATGTTTTAGTATTGATGTTGCATCTAAAAATTTGTGAATCTTACACGACGAGTCATGCCCAGTTTTGTCGCTTCTATATTCCACCTTCCGGGACTCCTAGCTCCTTGGGTGGTTACAGTTAAATTACTGCAATAAGCAACCCGGCTTCAAACAAAATGGGATACCTGTGTGCCCGATCATGTACAGCAAAGTTGGGGTACATGGGTTTATTCATTGAGTAAAAGCTTAGCAAGCGTTAGTTTTCCAAGATGTGTGAAACCAGCAGAGTTTCACAAGGAATATCATGAAGTGCATTTTTTTTTTATTTGCTGCCATATTGCTTACGGATCCAGTGCATTTATTAGATTATTGGCCATACTGGTGAGATTTCTTGTCAGTTATTATTGAGTAAGTCTCACATAGCACCAATAAAAAAACAGCCATTCGGTGCCTAGGCTAGAGCTTCAAGTAGCAAAATGTGCTGTAAATTTATACATTGTCCTAAAATGTGAACTATATATAAATAATGTAACAGTGTTTTTCTGGACAGACTCGAGAATTGTATTAGGTCACATCAACAACGAATCCCTTTGTTTTCACATTCTTGTGGAAAATCGTGTCAGTTTTATCAGTACTCACACTTATCCTCTGTGGTGGGATTACATAAAATCGGAAAACAATCCGGCAGATTTGTTGACTACGCCATTTTCTATAGACTATCCGGGAGCCATTGCTTTGTGGTGTCATGGTCCAAAATGTTTAACCAGTTTCACAAGATCTTGGGACAGAAACTGTATTTTTTTTCAGTTTCTCAGGATGATCCTGACATAAAATCCTTTGCTACACAAGTAAGTGATCACACAGATAGTCCTAAGCCATGGATCGAAAAGATCTGTGAATATTGTTCTTCATTGACCAAGATTATTAAATGTGTAGCATGGCTTTGCAAGTTTGTTTTGTACAAAGCCAAGCGCATATTTGATTAAAAAAATCACTATCAACAAGTGAATTCAATGTTGCTTACGACATTGTCATCAGACATTTTCAAAGGCAGGTATTTGAAACAGAGATTGCTGAATTGAGTTCAGATCTACCGATACGCAAGTCAAGTAGCATTCTATCCAAAAATCCATTTTTGGACAAAAATGGTATATTGAGAGTCGGGGCAGGACAGGTGAACATCCAATCATATTGTCAAGTTTATGAACTATTGCCCAGCGTATAATACATCGTTATCATGCTAAAGCGCATTCGGGATGCGAATGGACATTGAGTTAAGTGCGTATTGAGTTTTAGATTACCAAATCACTTCGCAGTGTTCAACGCGTTTTACAGAGATGCATTGTGTGTTAAATGCTGTATGTAAAACAGCATGTCAGCTAATGACAGATTGCATTCTGCTAGAATCAGGCCTTACCTTCCCGCATTTAGCCACATAGGGATAGATTGCTTTGGTCCATACTACAAAATTTCTATCGTGGACAGAAGAAGCGTTATGGATGTTTATTTACATGCATGAGCTCCAGAGCAATACACATTGAGATGCTGCATTCACTAGAGGCAGATTCCTTTTTAACTGGCCTGCATTGCTTTGCGTCACGTAGAGGTTGTGTATCTACCAATTATTGCGACAACGAGGAGAATTTCATAAAAGGGGAACAAGAAGTACTTAAAGCTCTTTATTTCCACCCACAGACTACTTTAAAGCAGTTTTCCGTTGCAAAGTCAGTAGAGTTCGTATACACTGTACCATGTGCACCACACTGGGGTGGTGGCTTGGAGCATCTGATTGGGGTGGTCAAAATAGTTTTAAGAGCAATACTCCGATATGCTTTGTGACTCACACATGAAGTACTGGAAACTACTTTTTGCGGAGTAGAGTCGATTGTTAATAGTGGACCATTTACAAATATGAAAGCTGATACTAATCATTTTACACACATTCCTCCCAATTCATTGCTTATGTTATGTAAGCACACGGATGTCCCACCAGGTGGAGGTTCTGTTTTAGAAGCTTACCAAGTCGGTTTAGACACACTCAACATTTGGCAAACATGTGCTGGTCTAAATTGTTGAAACTTTATCTTCTGTCCTTCAACACTAGGTCGAAATGGCAGGTTCCGAGTGATAACTTCAGAGTAGGAGAACAAGTTCTGCGTTTGAATAAGGAATGCCTCGTAATTTATGACCACTTGCAATAGTGAAAAAAAGTTTTTACATGGAGAGATGGAAAGATTCGTTCAGTGTTGCTGAAAACACGTGTTACAATGTTACGTCGATCAGTTAATCATTTATTTAGGTTAGACGTTGATTTATAATGTATCATAATTACAAGTCAAAGGAGGAATAGTGAAATTCATATTGTATACAAGCTAAATGATCTATATGTAAGAATTGTGCTTTTGTTAAAATGTTGATAATCAAAGGCGCATCATGTGAGTTAGAGGGTTTAATACAATGAATTGTGAAATGGTTCAGTTTCTATATTATTATAGGTGGCATTGTTACTTTATCACTTGTTCATCTATTTTGCTAGATATAGTCTTTATAAATGATGTTATTTTGGATCATTATTTGAAATTGGCTAACATAAGGCTGATCATATTGGTTCAAGGTTGTAGTATCAGTTTGTACCGGTAATAATTGTATGGTATGTGGTAGGAAACAGGGTTATTTTCTAGTTTATATCTTTGTTGATAAAAAGTCATATTCGGGAGGGTCTCAAATACTTATCATTAATAAATATTCTCTGCGTGTAGTATTCTTTTATGTATGCTCTCGTGTAGGTTTATTCATGTCAATAAAAAAAAAAAAAGGGGGGGGGGTCAAATGCAGAAAAGCTGTATTTGTTCATTTATCAAAATTAAATGTATATTTTTTTTTCTTTTTACAATTTGATTCTTGGTTCTGATTGCCCTTTGTTGATTCAAATTTTCCGCCTAGTGGTCCACGTGACTTTACGCTGGGGTTTATCAGGAACATATGCATATTACACAGGATAACAAGTGAGGGACTAGGGTAAAATCAGTCATCCATGCTAGGTACCCATATATATATATATATATATATATATATATATATATATATATATATATATATATATATATAGGCTTGGGGCCCGTAGGATGTGTTCTTGGTTTACATTTGCTGATTGACGGGTGACCAGTGAAGATTGTTCAGGGAGCAGGTCCAGGGTACACGTGCAAGTAAAAGGTGCTTTCCATGTAACATGGGGAAGTATGGAAAAAACAAGTTTGCTGGTTAGTTTAACATGGGTTTCAGGGCACTGCCCCGGTTTTAATTCTTGAAATTTCGAATGTCTATTTATCAGTTTTTTTTTGTGATTTTCCAGTATATTAGGTACGGGTTTAAGTCATTTTTGGGCGTAAGGGGGCATATGTCATATGTTGGTATGTCTGCTTAAATGGTGAAAATGATTTAAGGTGCACGGGTTGTGTCAGAACAAGTGCCTACTATTTTACGTCAGATGTTTCCAGCCTAACCGGTATTTAGGAATAAAACATCATTTTGAACCATTGTCTTCATGATTTTCATTTGGCCCTGCCAGTCGTCCAAGATGACAATAACAGTAAATTGTAAATTTTTGCTCAAAAATCCCTGTCTCCAAATAGGGAGAATCCCGATGAAAATGTGAGAGTTGACAGATATGCGTCCTTATCATGAATAGGTAGGATACAGGGCGTTAGGCATATAAAGTAGGAGTGCTGTATCCAATATTGTCATGTAAAGGACACACATGCAGTTGTAGACCTTCAAGACCACTGTCGACCAGCGTTGTACCATATTCCTTTTGTAAAGCCTCCTTTGCTAAGAAATAAGTATTAAAATCTCAAATATTAAACACATGTGAATTGTAGTACCTTGGTGGCATTCCTGAGTTTATTAGACAGTAATGCTTGAAAACAAATAACCTCCAAGTTTATTGTCCCAAACAATGCTGAAGTCGCTCGTCTCAGCACAAAGGACTGGAATGACTTTAAACATATGACACTTGACAGCGCAGTTTTAACATCAAATATCATACTTTTTTCACGTTACTATGTGCATGATGTATACGGTTAGAGGGTACCATCATTAAAAGTTGTAGCAAATGATTGATATTATATATAAGAAATGCCTTAACAATATAAATTAAAACACACAATTTCTCGCACAAACACCATGCACACATCTTTTGCCTTTAAAGCAATCAATACAAAATTTCCCAACAACACTCTTCGGCATGATTCCTTTACCTTTATAGTAGCTCCCTCACACGCATGCTAAGTCATTTCATATATTACTGCAATGGCTTGATAAGATGAATAGTAAATTTGAAGTATAATAACATACAGATCGTTTTTTATACTATATATTTGAGTACCTACTGAAGTATTGCTGTACCCTACATTTATATTTAGATGTACAAAATTCACATACTCACACAACTCCAAGACCTAATAGCCTCGGCGTAGAACATCCAGACTTAGACATTGTGGGTTGAAAAAAATTTATCTTGAAGTGTTTTCTTTGCTTTTCTTCTTCTTTCTTTTTATTGTTGGGGGGTTATAAGCTTATTTTTCTTTTTGGTTTCGACATTTTTTATGTATTGCGACTTGTGCATTGTTATTTCCAATATATATATATATATATATATATATATATATATATATATATATATATATATATATATATATATATATATATACATATAGATGTTTCCCAGGTAATTTTATAGTGTTGGATTATATTCGGGTTGCACCATCAGGGAGCTGAGCTGCAGATGCTGAGTAAACATGTGGCATGTGACGTAACAGCCACGCGCATGTTGGGTGTGTCGTTCGTATATATATATATATATATATATATATATATATATATATATATATATATATATATATATATATATGTATATATATACATACGTATATAAATACACACATATATAATGAACTTTCTAATTTGCCAATATAATTCTCGAAATTTTCTGACACTATTTTTTTTAATAAGCACAGCCTCTAACAAAAAGCGGGTAACTCTGTAGTTTTCACTATTTAATTTTCATATCCCAAAATGGTTGTTGTGTATATAATACGGCAGGAAAAAGAAAAAGAATGAGTGGGTTCACTTGCTCGTTATGTTATTCATTGCGACATTCCAGTGACCATGGTGACGGGATGAGTGCGCACACTCAAATTGACTTCAACATACATGATATAAGACCTCCCAGTGACAGCCAAGATGAGTTGGCTCATTCATTCCCTATTGATTGCGCTTCACTGGATATGAACATCCAACTGATGGGACGAGGCAATCACTGCAACCTGTAAACTTCATTATGCAATATATGACGGTGATGGAGAATCAGGTGACTCCTATTAACTGGGTCATCACAAATCAAGTCAAATGTGAGAGGGGACCCTCTCATTCTGACAGTGAGAAAATTCAGAAAAAAATTCATTCCAGAGCATTTTTACAAGCCTGCAAATGTATTAAAATTTTCTCAATTATTAACTTCTGATGTAACACAACTAAACAAGGTCTGTAAATTTCTTATTGAAGGTTTTAAATTATTATAGAACCTCCATATTAATTTTTGATATTATTTGTGTTTATCTTGTATGCATTCCATCGCTAATTGTCAATATTATTATTTGTATTTGATTTATGGTCCTATACCTCGGGTAGAGGTCACGGGCGAATAAAGAACTTGAACTTGGTAATTCATACATCCACAAAATATGAGTGAGTTCAGTCATTTTTATGATAGTAACATGCATATTGATATTCTTGTCCAACATTTCTCAGACACTCTACATATCCCAGTTAAAATGTCCTCAAAAATGAAACTTCCATAGCAAAAAAGTACACGTTCACAACGCTCGTTTTTAAAAATAAAGTGTGTTCAATGATCGACCATTAATCTTGTCATGTTCCATATTGCTTTGCAGGTGACATTGAATGAGTTCATGGAAATCCCTTCATATTCACAAAGATAAGGTGAAATCGCTACATGATTGCTACTTTTGCTAAGCTTGTATGTATCAGTGAGTGCAACGGAACATGTAATATTATCAGGAAAACATAGCAACTATATACATTCATACATATATATATATATATATATATATATATATATATATATATATATATATATATATATATATATATATATATATATATATATATATATATATATATGTGTGTGTGTGTGTGTGTGTGTGTGTGTGTGTGTGTGTGTGTGTGTGTGCGCATGTATAATGAAAAATAAAGCATTAAACGGAATGGTCTTGGTGATGGTAAAAGGAAACAAGTATAATTTTCTTCATGTTCAGCAATGTTAGGTGAAATCGTAACATTGTCTGTTGCATAAAAAAGCTTGCATTTATCTCTGACTGTTTATTTTGCTTATAGTACCAACTTAAGTTTTTATTTTAAAAAAACACTACCGTAAATAATTATATATTTTTTTTACCTGTATGACTGAACATTCATAAAGATAGAAACAGCCTATATAATTGAAAATAACAGCAAAAATGCATTGCATATAATATGTTGGAGAAAGGTATATCTAATTTTCGTTAGTCTCCAACCTAAGACCTTCTAGTGCATGACTGCATGTCTACCCCTAAGCCAGTCGGTCTGCGTGTGCTCTGGCCGTATTTACATACATTTTATCTGAGTATAACTTTAATCCTAAGATAAAATCAATACGGTTCACTCGCCAAACTACTTAATCATTGACTCAATGTTTGATTAAAACTTCGATGATTAGCCAATACTTTTACTTGGTTACAACATGAACTTAAGGCTTTGCAGGCTCATTTAATTGGATCAATCTTAGTTTGAGCCAGTATTTAATATTTTGATCCGGAATGGAAATATGGAATGAATCCAGATTGTTTTATTAAAATGGAAACTTTAATTCCAAAGTTCCTATTACCGCGGAGAACACTGACAAATTCATTCTGCAAGTTTAGATCAAACATTAGGCCAACGTTTCATTAGTTCAAGGCCCAAAGATACATTGATTTTCATATTAGGATTAAGTCCAGGATAAGATTAAACTCTTTGTAAATATAGCCCCAGGAGACTCAATTCTATATACGTCAATGTTTAAAAAAAGTATTGTACAGTCCATACTCAGATATCTAGAATAAAAAACGAACTGTATATTCTCTTAATGTTTCAAATAACATTTATCTTCTCAAAGCATTGCAGGTATATGCCCATTGACTCAATATGCTTAACGTGTGAGGAAACCATATGTAAGATACTGTTAGAGGTGTCACTTGGATTTGGAATGCCGATTACAGCAGTTGGTTTGGAAAGATGGAGTTGGAGTAGGAATAAAATAAAATTTACACACAGACAACGCACATTATTTGGATGGTTAATAACATTAAACAACATGACACACACCATACCACACGATACAATAACTTGATTGCACTGCGACCGTTAAAGGCAGCATAAAAAAAATGATGACATTTATTGACAAACACAACAATTTTGTGTTTTTATGATTCTCAAATATTTAATTAATTATTGTTACTAAAATGTGATTTATTTAGACAAACATATAAGCATATCATATATCTATATATGCAAAATCAAAGCAGAGGGCTTGCAGTGGAAAAACTTGTACTCAATTGCAAATTTTACAAGTTAACAGAGATTTTAAGTAATTTATTCAAATTTAGCAGAGTGGTGTTAACCGCAGGCGCCATCTAGCATGGATATAATAAACCCTATAATATTCATCATTATGACACTTTATGTATTACGAGTTTTCGGCAACATTGTTTAATAAAGCAATATCACGTGTCTACTTAATCTCCCTGGCTGACTTATGAGCTAGTTTCACTTAGGAGGTAGCCTTTTTAGGGGTGTCACACTGTTATAAACATATATATATATATATATATATATATATACATATACATTCCACAAGTGTAAATTGAATATATAAGGCTTTACATGGGAAAACGCCTCCTATGTTCGTGAGAGATTAGTCTTTACGAGTGACGGTTCCACACGAAGTCCACGATCAACCAGCAAATCCCTCCTATCAGTCCTTAAACCTAAAATTGATATGTTTCGCAACAGTTTCTCTTACTCTGGCCCCTTCGATTGGAACAAACTTCCGGAATTTGCTCGTCTGGAAGCATCACTGGAAAAGTTGAAAAGGAGCTACTGGAAAACCTAGCCTTGAATTTTATTGACATTCTCCTTTTTATGTGTATATATTGTAACTATTTATTTCAGGGCTAAAAATGTAAGCTAGTGTCACACTAATTTTGTATCCCTGGTGAAATAAAGTAAAATATAACTAATAAATATTAAAACGTTTTACGTATGATAACAATAATATTTGATGCTTTTCAGCTGGTACAAAAACACTTTCAACGCACATTTTGGAGGCAACTTTCAACCTCTGGAATTGTATAATTGACTCTCGGGGCTGATTGATTCTTATATCAGAAGGTCTTTATTGTATTACTGACACTATCTTTTATTTAGCTGATCCAATCATGTAATATTGAAACATTAAACCTGTCATTTTTACCACTTTCCTTGCATATTCTTGGACGGCGTCCAGGAGGATTTTCTTTCTTTACCCCGGGCAATGTTTGGTTGTTGACGACATTTTGGACCTAAAGATATGAGGTTACGTAGTATCTTGTTTGGCACACTGCTATCCAGATAAAGTGGTATACATGATGGTACCTTTTTATGAGAAAAAATATTGTTAATTCGATGTAATTTTGTTTCGGTATTTTCTTCTCAACGGTTGCTGTGTTGAAAAGTGTATGGTAAGATGTATCCCTAAGAAAATGATACATTTTTTTTTCACATTGTTTTGTCGGGAACAATTGTGTAACCTTTTGCAAATTATATTGTGTGGTCCGAGTATTCACCAACTGTAATAAACAACCTATTTATAACATTTTTGAAACATTTGCTGATGTCTGGTTACTTTTAAATTTCTTAAAAAATTATGTGTGCTTCAAAAATCAAACAGAAAAGAAAAAAACTGAGAGCGTATGTGGCTCCCTTTCTTCATACGAATATCCGGACAAAATGTTCAGTAAGCAAGACGAAACTCTTTTGTAAGGATGGCACTACTGAAAGGGTGTCTCAGTTTGTACAAAAAGCATTATGAACCAATAAATGATAAACAAAAACAAAACAATCTAAAACGGTAGTCAAGGACAAAGAGCACTTGAGACCCCTAAATAATATTGTTCAGACATGTTAGAAATCACAGAAATATCAATTTATGTCAACCTTGGGTGTAAACTGGTACTATCAATTTTCAGATATACTTCCTCACTGCAGACTTATGTTTGTACAAAGCATATAGGCCTTAACACTGAAAACACAAATTTTAGAAATTCTGGCGATGATAATAGGAGAAATGGTTGGCCTGTTACTTTTTAGTTCAACTTACTTGTCAATCAGCTGGTTTCACATCAAAAGAAGGAAGTTGGCAGTGGTTTTCAAATTGTCCTCTCAACCATTGCAATATCTGCCATAAAAAAAAACAGAATGATGCTTTACCCTTTGCAGCTAAGTGATTGGTGCTGAAGGTTGCTGGTTTGAAACCCAGCCATTCAGTGTTCACATAATATAGAAAGTACACATTTTTTTTTTTAAAGAAATAGTCATATCCCCTTTGAACACCCACATTTCGCCATTTGAGCTAAAAATAAACACAGATATGGTAGTCCCGTCACCCTGACAACTGACGTGTCAGTCAGCTGACTTTAGAGAAAAAAGAGAACGTAGGCCTACATCGTTAAGTGATATTTATGTATCGTGAACATTATTAACACACTCTTCCTCCATCATAACAATGAATTGGGCGAATTAAGTAATTATTCAAGTATAAGAAAATTGCAGAAGTTAAAAAAGTGATGATGCGAGTGCTACTTAACAATGAGTACCGGAATAACGAAATGATAATAAATTAACTTAAAATGACTACAAAAACCAGCAGATTTAAGCACAATAATAAAATTCTAGCAGAGGCAAAAGATATAGCAAACCAATTAAACCTGTACTTCACAACTGTTGGTATCAATCTTGCCAAAAAATATCCGAGATGTAGGAATCAAACCTGATTTTTTTTGCAGGCCCAGCATATTCATTCTTTCTTTTTTTTCACCTGCTACTGATAATGATATTCAGATATTGATAAATTCATTGAAGATTCTAGGCCTGGTTGTGACGATATAAAACCAAGAGTCGTCAAATATGTGTCAACTTAAAAAATTACGTCCCTAACTCATATTATCAATGTATCTTTAGAAACTGGTATTTTTCTTAATGATTTGAAAATTGCAAAAGTTCTTCCATTGTTTAAAAAAGGTGACCGCCATTTTTTTTTCAAATTATAGACCTATTTCTTCACTTACATGTTTTTCAAAATTGTTTGAAAAAGTAGCATGCAATCAACGTCGATCATATTGGGATAAATTAGATATATTATATCAATTTCAATTTGGTTTTTGCAAGCAATATAACACTGGCTTAGCAGTAAGTTTCTTATCAAACAGGATAGCAGAAGCCCTTGAGAAACAAGAACATTCCATAGGTATTCATCTTGACCTTTCAAAAGCTTTCGATACTGTTGATCATAATATATTATTAAACAAGCTAAATTCATATGGTATCAAAGGAGTGCCACTTCAGTGGTTCTCATCATATTTATCAGAGCGTCAGCAATATGTTCATTATCAAAACACAAAGTCTAATTTGTTAACAATAACACATGGTGTTCCTCAAGGATCAATCTTGGGTCCGTTATTGTTCCTTTTATACGTAAATTATTTATTTGTAGCATGTCCAGAATGTTTGCGTCTACTATTTGCAGATGACACTAGTTTATTTTTCTCTGATAAAAAATTTGAACACTTATTACAAAATGTTAACCAAACCTTAGTTATGGTTTCCAAATGGTTTCAGTTTAATAAGCTTTCTGTCAATGTGGAAAAAACCAATTATATGGTGTATCATTTAAGAAAGAAGAATTATGGTAATTTTGAAATTTCAATAAATGATTCTATAATTCAGCAGGTAACAAAAGTAAAGTTTTTAGGCATATGGATGGACGACCATTTAAACTGGAAATCTCATAAGGCATATATATCTGGAAAAATCAGCAAAATAATTGGGATTTTGAAAAAGGTGAAACAAAGTACGGGTACTACTATTTTAAGGAATTCATACTATGCTTTAATTCATCCATATTTTACTTACTGTAATATCACATGGGCTGCTAATTATAGGTCAAATTTGATTGTTTAGTTAAACTTCAGAAAAGAATTGTACGTATAATATCAAATTCCAACTGCAGTGAGCATACTGCGCAAATTTTCTATGATCTACATATTATGAAATTCGAATCAATACACAAATTTGTTACTGGTGTGTTTATATATAAAACTATTAATAATCTTATCCCAAATTTCATACGGGATTTATTTGTTGAAAATCAGAATATCCATGATTATGATATTAGACAAAAATATAATGTTCATATTTTCAATTACCGTACCGATAAATCATTTTTTTCTATTAAATTTAATGCACCAATTGTATGGAATGACATTCCACATCACATAAGACAAGCACCATCCCTTCATTTCTTTTAAAGAAAACTAAGAAACATTCTAAAGCTGTAAGTTATTCTATCATATTATTCATGAAAGAATATCATCAACCCTTTCCCTTTGTTCACTTTGCACTAATATTTTGTCATTAACGTAAACACGTTTATGAAGTGTGGAGTACCTGAAGTGATTATGTTGATTATTGTATAAGTTAGAAATACCAGAAGTGTCTGTACTTACAATATTGCAAGTGTTTATTTTGTATCTTGAGTTTTCATCGCCGAGGGTCATATAAGCCCATCAAGGTTTCTACCCTCAAATTTCATTTGCTGTATAGTTTGAATGATGTATTTATGAAAATAAACTTCAACTAAACTTCAACTAAAATATTCCTTTGAGACTTTGTTAAAGCTCAATGCCCCATCACGTTTCATGTACTAACTTTTGTGACGTTTATGGCTCTAAAGAGGCCGGCATTCTCTGTCCATGGCCAATGTGCTCATATGTAAGATGGAAGCTTCATATATTATGACCTGATTGGTGGCCAGATCCACTCGTCAACAACATGTGTGTATGTGTTTTTCTTTATTGCAGTGTAAGGACCTTTACAAACCATGTAAGGCTTACCTGTACCAATAAGATTCATTGTTCACAACCAACACAATACCTTCTTTGAAGAAAATATGGAGTAGTCTTTCAGAAACTTATAAATTCCTCATCACTCCTGAACAAAGCCTTGCTGAACTTAGGATTTGCGGTTTTATTCGATTCTGAGCGAAAAACGTCCATTGTGTTGTAATTTGAAGATGTGCAAACGCTGTAGTAAAAATTTCATTTCTTTCCATGCTTTTGTAACTATCATGATTGGGGGTTCGGAGACGTAAAGCGTATGAAATGTTTATGTTTCATCGCTTTGGGAAAATAGATGTTTTAGAGACTTTATACTTGTGCAGTATTTGTTCAGCTAAAACTAGCTATACAGGCTTGCACTTCGAAATTTCTGATGGCATTTCAGCGGTCGATGATAATTGACTAAACACTTATTCTAACCTCTATTTAATGACATTGTTATTTATTTGGACTCCATTGTGACCCCAGATTCAAAGGCAGACGGTACAACGGGACTATAAGAAGCATAATGAAAATCAGTTTCCACACATTGACTTAACAGATTTATTGAAAATAACCAATCTCGGTGAGGCTCTTTAGTAACCAGATATCACCTTAATTATTTGAACAGGCTTCCCTTTCATTCACTTTGATATTAAGGTACAATTCACTTACACATTGTCAAATATAAGTTTGTATCCCACCAGATTTATCTTATCTAAAAAAAAAAAGGCTGTTCCGTGACTTATGAACCAATGTATGAATATATAAGTCAGACTTTTCATATCAGCCCACATTGATCAATATATATATGTAATGGTTCAAAGAAAATAGCTTTTAACATGTGGTGAAGCTTCTTTGTGGACATAATCATCTTCTCCTCTGTGGAACAGCTATTCGTCTGAGCGTGTCCTTTGCGTGCAAACAAGCCCACTTGATTATAGTAGACAGAATTTACCAACCAAGTTTTACAAGCTGTTTTTGAAAGTGAATATATTGCGTTGCTTTGTTTTGACAAATATCCATTCACGGGTGATCGTGCAGTGCAATCACTGGAATTCTGATTTTCTAACTAGTTTCAGCCCATTTTAGTTTATCAAGATTGTTGAAGAGTGTAAATATCCAAGATTAAATCATGGGTTAAAAACACACCATCACTCACCTCTTTTTCTTGTTTTAGCTCAAGGATTCTGATCAAGGAAAGTACTCCAAGCTAAGCCGCTTGTGCATTCCACATAAATAATTATTTGTTCCATCTATAAAAAAGCACCAATGATAGTTTGGAAATGGGTAGTTTACCACTCGGGTGATTAAAAACTTTAACTGACGTTTGTAGATTATGAAAAAAAGGAAGATTTAAGGATAGGGTATTGAGGGGTTTCGTACAACATGAAAAGCTTCATAGTTACACAGCTATTACACATTTGCGTGCTCCAGCGATAGTTGCCTTTGAAAGGTACCCGATATTCTAATCATGTAAGTGGCACTGCCAAACTGTACTTGCTGAGTGGCAACACTGACACATGACCATTCACTGTGTTCTCTCATTAAATATGTATTCTATGCAGTTGCCCCTCCGAATGCAGGTTTTTTTTTGCGTGGTGAAACTAGCTGCATTTTGAATGTAGATCAAGGTCCAAATACTTAATGTTTCACTCGGGTGCATGAGGAACAATTTGAACATTTTTCTTAACACACTCTATTGTAATATAGCTAGGACTAACATCAACTTTTTAAAATGTAGAAGGTGTGGTCACACATGCATAAAACGGCAACTGTAATTGATAAAAAATACATAATCGTGTGTTCACCTATTGTGACATACATACTCATAGAATAAGAGGAAGGGAAATTTGAGTGATTTATATTTAGCAGGATGTAAAAAATATGACAAGGAATATGTTATGACGCACATGCTGCTAGAAACTCACTGGATTTCATAGCGTATTGGAGAAAGGATTAAAAAGGAAGAAATGGATATAAATAGACACATAGAAAGACATATAGATAGAAAGATAGACAGACAGATACATAGATAGATTGACAGACAGACAGACAGACAGACAGAAAGACAGACATACAGACAGACAGACAGACAGACAGACAGACAGACAGACAGACAGACAGATAGATAGATAGATAGATAGATAGATAGATAGATAGATAGTAACTCTTTACAGTATGTCTACCCTCACATAATAAAGTATTTGTTATTACGTATCATAGGCCTGGGATCACAAAACACGACAATTCTGAAATGCAAGAAGTCAAACTTGCTAAATGCATGGGCGGATCACTCTGATCACTTGCACTGGGAGTTATCTGCCCAAAAATGACACCAGTATCAATTCTTCGATTTCAGACGCAACTAAACATATTTCAATTTATTCAGTAATCAAAGCTGAGCAATCATCTATATTGAAATAAACAAAAAACAAACAAAAAAAGTATCGAAGGAGCGTGGTGTTACTTAGTTCACTTTATTACCTTTCTAACTTTAACAAAATAAATCAAAAGCAGTCTTTAGTTTGTATTCAAGACCTTTAACATTTGAGAATATGGCCCTCTTTGTCCTTTGGTGTGTGTATTTATCAAATTTTCTGAATAGTAAAGCCATCATTACTTAATAAAAACCATGATATCAGGTTTGGTCCCATACCTGGTTGTAACAGTGCTAAAGTGGGCATACTCTTTCCAATATTTCCGAATTTCTACAATTCGTGAAAAGATCAGCAATTACCTTCGCAACCATGCCAATGTGGTAAACAACTGCATATTGAGTCCAGGGGCATTCTTATTCTGTCTCGAGCGAATCTAGCCATTCGTTTTCAGTCTTATGCGAATCTAGCCTACTATAAAAAGTTACACATAGAGGAAACACACGCAGTGTTCATTTGAAAATAGAAACGAAACCTAGCACCATCATGTGATGATCACATAGCTCAGAACGTATCCCAAGAAGCCTTCCTTTGGAGCTCATAAGTAATGTGCCTAGTTGTTTCAGAGAAGATTTTGCCCTGAAAATGAGCCTTCAAATTTCGTAAGATTCAAATATTGTGGAATAGGACCTGTCTCACTGGGGCCAAATGGCCGCAAGGGCCACCTCCAGGCCCCTCGAAACTTTTGGAGACAGCCTTTTGGCCAGATAAAAAAACTGCAAGAAAATAATCATGTCGGTAGGATATGCTCTGGGAGTTAAAATTTGAACTTCCTTTGACCTTAAAATAACCTTGAGATATATAACATATCTAAATTTTTGTATGTGACCAAGGTTACTCCAATATGTGCACAAATACTATCAAACTGGTGATAATGATTGATCAGTTCGGAATTTCAGGACATTTTAAGCAAATGTGCCTCTATGTCTCATAATTAAGTCATTATCGTGAATTCTAACAAAAAAAATCATTTTCCAAAATATTATGATAAGTTTCAAAAACGGCGATCGGGGATGTACACCAGGTATGCTGCCAAAACATTTGCTGGTTCTACAAAAAAAAACAACAGTTTTTTAAAAAAGTAATTAAATTTCATTGAATTTAGGTGGGTTCACTTCCTTGGCTGAACCGACAGTTATTATAAATATGCATACTCCTCCTTAAATTTGACATATCGTGATAATCTCTTTTTATGTATTTCTTCTTTAAGCCTGATCTGCTGGTTGTACTCTTACTCAAAACGGCGTCGACTGGCATAACTAAGGATTTTGGATTTTATATAACAGCATACTGCTTGCACTTTTTTGTTATTTTCGGTTCTTATTCGACAACAATATATACATATAAATATATATATATATATATATATATATATATATATATATATATATATATATATATATATATATATATATATATATATATATATATATATATATATATATTGTTGTCCAATAAGAACCGAAAATATATATATATATATATATATATATATATATATATATATATATATATATATATATATATATATATATATATATATATATATATATATATATATATATATATGTATATAAATATATATATTCTGCAGAAATCTATGACAGCTTGGTCTTTTTCGATTTTTTTATTTACACAAACATAGCGTTCCAAAATGTGAATAAATAGCTCCAAAACTGACGTTCTTTATTCGCATATGTTAGTTAAGGTTATATGAAGGTCATCTAATCGGCACTAAATGTGTGATTTCCGTGTTTCCCAAAAATATCATAAATATTCAAAGTAGCATTGAACGTGACTATGTGGAACCAGTTGAATTTGAACAACGCCCTTCTTTTGATTTGGCCACAGGGTGTTCGGAACGAACTTGACAGAAAACCACCATAGGTACATCCCCAGACAGTTTGAATTAACTTAAAGGTTTGAAGAACAATGTGCAACATGATTGCGGAAAATGATGGAGAGGCAGACAGACATATGAAAAGGATGAAAGATCGCAGATCTAAAAACACTAGTTTACTGAGAAGGCAGTTGGGCGAAGAACGTTTGTAAAATGTATTAGCTTTGTCACACAAATCGATGCATAAGTCTGATTGCATTATTCGCACATTTTGTTTTAAATTGTTTTGTAATTTCGGTGCTCTTCTTCATGTGATGTATATGTTATTTTGTAGGCAGAATATGAGGTTGATTAAAAGATGTGGCGCTTGCGGGGTGATAATGTCACGGTGGGTACATATGAAATGAGCTTTTATGCACAAATTTCGACTGTGTGTAAGAAAATTTTTTAAATAAAATGCCATTTATCATAAGGTTGAATAACAGTTACCCCCATACAAAAATCTTTGGTGGCTACACATAGTAATACATTTCTTTACGTTAGGGAGCCATTGATGCAAAATAATCATTCCTGTACTATATATTTCAAAACCAATCAAACGTCATTGATACATGTGCTTAAAATATCTAATCAATAAGTGTTTATTATCTGTAACATAAATTATCAACTCGATCTGGACTTAGGTCATAACCTCGACTTAAGATGGTTTGGCCTCTGTTGGTTATTATAATGTATGGCTTGGGCATTTGATTGTCAATATCACCTTTTGATTTTGATCTGGATCAAAGATTTGAAACTAGTTTGCTATAATACCATTGTTACTCAATTTCTGGCTGCAATCTTTGGCGTATTTGTAACAGTGACCTGTGGAATTTGTGTATGTTTTCTCAGCCTTATGCGAAATTTAGGGGTAACTAAATGCAATGGTGTATATGTTCCCGGAAGAGCAAAACGTTATTGCTCACAAACTTGACTAAGTAAAACAGATGATTTTCTCAACTGTCTGCCATAACTATACAAATATACAAACGAAATGTATATTTTGGTCTGAGCAACCTGGAAAAAAGTTCTTGATTGATCGGGCAAGCACTAGGGGGAGCATTTGTTTGTCCAATACAAAATTTACGACTTTACTAGACATAGGCTTTGGGCTAGTGGCTAAAGTAACAGATTATGTGATTATGCTGGTGTGAAACTGAAATTGCCAATGACAATGTTGATGAGTACACGTTATGGTAAAGCTGAAATCAGTGCTAATAATATATTCCTAAATAGACGAATTTTATCATTTTTTTTTTAACAATACAATGGTAGATTAACCTTTGGTAGAATTGGTATCATACTGTACATGCCACAAGACCTTTCAATAACATACCGGATTTCAGGCTTCATGGCCTACACAATTTTATGAAAAAATCCACTGCTTCTATTGTTGTCTACTGGGATCCACCCTTTCACTTACATGCATGTGTCTTCCCTGTACAAAACATTTTGTTTTGCCACTGCACAGCACCTGGTGTGAACAAATTAAGCAGAGGCAAAACAGCGGAGGTACTTTTCCAAATATTGTATGATGGTACAGAGTGAGCTATTTGACTTTGACCAAGTTGCTGTGCACGTGTTCCATGTACTGAAATCAGATCAGCTTTCTGAACGGACTTATGCCACACAAAATCTAGAATATATTATGCAAGAAGGCAAATTCCCAAATAAATAAATTCTGAGCCATACAACTGCCCTTGAGGCCCATACCAGAGAAATAATGATCAGTCTAAGATCTGTTATTAACTCCTCATTCACATCATTTATGCAATAAGGGCTGTTTCAGAAAATGTCCTGGGGTGGGTGGGTGGGAGGCACCAAATTTGAACCACCCCTTACCGAGGAGAGAGTAACTTTCTGAACCCCTTACTCCTTGGACAAACATAATTTTGAAAACCCCAAACCCATTATATCCTAATAGTATCTCAGCCCCAATACCCAGGATAGGTCTTAAAACCTGCAACCTCATATCCAGGACATACATGGTTGTTTAGAAAAAAAGCTCAGTCTTATGAAAATTATAGACTATATTCCTACATAGCCAAAATACTATTGGTATAACAGTTCCCAACACATTGTTTGTGTATAATATATTTTCCTGAGTTTAAAAAGATTGTTTCTCTGGCCAAGGAACACCTGGGGACAGGCATTAAATAAAAATACACACAGAAGGTCTTAATATTTGCATTGGACCTGTTGATTGCTCTTGAAACAAAGTATATTGAAACCAACTATTACCCTTTTGTTCATAAACAGAATAATGCTGCTATTTACCAGTCAATTTGTTGTTGAAAACGTTTAAGAATTCAGTGGAGATTAAAAAAATCTGTGCAAGACAATTACTGCAGCATCTTTTTATGTCAAATATTTCAATTTGAAAATAAAGATATGTCAATAGAAAAAAGTCTCTTGTTTTTATATTCCGAACTTTTCAGAAACAAACGAAAACTAAATTTTGACATTTGTTTCCCATGAGACTGAGCAGTGGATAGAGGGTAAATGCAACTCATGCAGGAGGCAGGCCTGGACATAATTAAGAAAACTACTTCACCTCCACTTTTCAGAGATGCAAATGCCGCCTAGGCAAAAATTCAGAAAAGGGTTGAGAGTTTAGATGTAACATTTCAAGACTCTTCTGATCTAATTGTAGTAGATATCTACATTATTTGTTTCTACGGAAAGCACAACAAAAACACGGATTTCTATACAATTATGGAAAACTGGCATCTCTTAACATTAATAGTTGAAAAAAGCTGCAGATCACACGAATGTAAAAGATGTTACTGCTTTTTTATATAGGGCCTGACCTTAAGGACTGTCTTATTGTCTCAGAAAAATGAATTTGCAAACAGGACTAGTAAAAATTATGAGCTTGAGATTCAACTCATCATTTGTCCAAAACTGGGACTAAAAGGCTATAAATCTTTATTTCTTTACATTGGGCATAAATCCAACATTGCCTGGATCACATCTCTAGACACAAGGCCCACCAATTCACATGTCCTATTTTCCGGGACAAGTAAAATTCCACTCTGGGACAAGTTAAAATTTAAAAAGCACTTGTCCTGTGGACAAGCAACAATTTTGTTTTAATATTATGCATTTTAATCTGAAGGGCCACTGAATTGCGCAAGGGGACAAATAGAATTTGAAAAGAGCGTGCCCTAGGGACAAGAGCTATGGAAAACAATTTGTGAAGCCTGCTGACATCTAGAAGTCTGGAGCTTCTGACGCCCAAGGTGGGCAGTACACTGCAGCATAATTAGGTTGGGTCACCTGGGTAACCAGTTCATCACCTATTGTTTCCCAGCAGGGGAACTTATGAAAAAAAATGACCCCTTTATGGGTTTTGCAAGATGTATGTACGCACAAAGGGGGTGGGGGGAGGGGCAGGAGGTTTGCTGGCTGCATATGCGTACACATTGTCTTTACTTTATCAGGCTGTGTGAGAGGATTCGGTGTTTTCATTACCCCCATATATGCATCATGTACCCTTTCAAAAGAAAAATGAACCCCTGACATATATGGCAAAGGGTCCATTTTCTGCCCTTTTGTAGAGAATATGAAGCTTCTTAGGGGAAAATAAGCTATTCTGTATAAAAATGATGCCACTGTAACCCCTTTTCAAAACACTAGAATTCTTATAATAATTTTGCCTATTGGGGTCTATTTTTCGACGATTTATTAATGGGAAAATATCAGTAACGATTGTACCAAAGGCTGTTACTGTGTCTTCCATAGGAAAAAATCTGTATTGGAATTATTAGTGCTGTAGAAAACAGTTCAGCCCTAGACTCTATGATGTATTGGTGATCGCCCTGCATACTGCATGCGGGGAGAGGGGATGATGTGTACACCTTTCGTACAGCGGGAAGGGAGGGGTCTAAAATTGATTTTTTGCACATGTAATAGTTGAACTTCCAGACCTTATGGGAAAAGTACTTCAGTGGAAACCATGGTACACCATGTGTTAAATCAGAAACTGCCTTGCAATGAGTGGTGTTGCAAAGCGAGAGCACTGTACAAGGTTGATGATTCATCATTTTTTGAACAAGTACTTATAGTGTGCAAGGGGGTAGGGGGTTCAATAGATCTGTATACCTTCCCGGAAAATGGAACATGATGGTCGTTTTTTACCAAACTGTTAAAGAATTTTTGTGAGATTTCTATGAAAATTAATTTTACAGTACACATTTTGGGGACGGGGGGGGGGGGTCTTGTAATTTATTACCCAAAGTACTAATTAAAAATGATAATGTTGAACCATCCCCAAGCTTCTTGTGAAATGCAATACCATTGAGGTCACAAAGATTTTCTTGTTAGTAGACCTATATTGCTATAATGCATGGCCATAATATGCTGCCTGTGAAGCAGACTCTGTATCTGAATGTAAGCACAAGGCTGCTTTGCAGGCAAAGCCATTGATAGCCTTGGTGAAATTTAAAAGCCTTGAATGGTTTTGTTCATTGATCACAAATTTTATTCCCAGTTGCATAATTCCTCAGGCAAGTAAATTTATCATAATTTGTCTTTGATAAAATTATTAAGTGGCAATCAAATTCTTGCCAAAGATATTATGAACTACAAATAAAATTTTGAATGTAATGCAATACCATTTCAAGCCAGAAAGGCCTAATTTGTATTTTGTGATAGGTCTATAATAGGACTTCAATATAACTGCTGTCCTGCATTGACAACCACTGCCGTAAACAGCCACACTGTTGGGACACAAGGAATCAGTTACTTTGCAAAGCTACCTGCAGTGACAGGTCACCTGCTGTATGCGGGCATTTGGCGGAAGGAGTTACTACATGCAGCAGGTACCACTGTACCATGCATCAGGGCAGAGCAATGCATTCAGCATGGCCAAAAGTATATGTTTAATAAAGTTACATGTAACTTCAGCACAGAAAAACAGTAGAAAATTTATGTATATACTACATATATTTGAAATGCAGGGGAACCCAAAAATATTTAGAAAATAGCCATATGTTTGTTTACAAAGTCTTTATTTTGTATGATTTAATAGTATACGATACTGAAAGTGCCCTCATTCATGGTTGGTAGTTCATCTTTTGTCCACAAGGTGTCGAAGCAGGATCTTTACCTCAATTAAATTGAAATCAACCCAAATTTCCATTTTCGACGCCTAGAATTTGTGCATCTATTTTACCGAGTGAAAATGGGTCTTTATTCTATTTAGATAAATATGTTTGTGAAAAATAGTGGAGGTGAATGTAGGATATTCGCTCTGACAGACAATCGGGACATTAGTGAAAGGTAAGGAAGCAGTGGAGCACGCTTGTCTTTTTTTTTTTAGGTGTCAACAAGACAGATGCTCAACACTATTATCAGATCGAACTGTTTCCTTGGATCGTTCTCTATATGGTTCTGTGATCCTACATAGACCGCATATGCTGCTAAAACACTTAGTGATAGCAGCGGTGCTGCAGTCATTTAATACAACCATGTTGCTGAAGAAGTTTTTCTCGCGCCACTGATTGACTGGATGTCAAGGTCGAATAAAAAACAGAGACATCTGGTGGCGAAAATGTACTTTGTAATTTCCGAGTGGTTTCACTTCGATCATGTCGACCGTATGAGCTTTAATAGCCGTGAGCTTCGCGTGAGATACATGTATGTGTCGACCAATATTTAAAAATTAGAGAATTTATACCGAATATCCCTCCCCTCCCACGGACAGGATTGTGTCAAATGGCCCTCATACTCCGGACATGTGTGTAAGGCTGATGCCCCAATATCCCGGACATAATAGGTTATCTCCTACCCCAACCTCCCGGACATGATCAGGGACTTATACCCCCGCCCCCCGGATATGGAAATCGTTGCCGCCCATCCACCTCATGGAGGAAACTTTTTGGAACATCCCTAAGTGAAGTCATCCTTGCATCTAACATCCATTATGCCCAAGGCTGTTCATATTCAATATGTATCATGGACACAAAATGAACACACAACTTTGTCATGAAGGCAGGTATGAAAAAAATACCAAGAACATTAATTACAAAATGCAAAAAAATGCAGTGCCACCTGGTGAACAGAGCATGAATTGCATGTCTCCAAAAGTGTCCCTGTTGGATTTCGAAGAAATTGGGTGAGCTGTTTCAGATAAGAATATTCTTTTTTTTTTTCCTTCAAATTCGCCCCGCCCCTCCCCCCCCCCCCGCAAAAAAATTGCTAAACTGTACAAATATCACAGGGGCGTGACCATACTACCAAACTTTGTGCGGACCTGGTAGAAAAAACATTGCAGCTACAAACACACACACACACACACACACACACACACACACACACACACACGAAAATTCATAAAAATAGAAACAAATAGCAGCGCCAACTCATGCTTTATTCAAAGTCTACCAGAAGTGTCTCTATACTATTTCGAAGTAATTAGCTTAGCGCTTTTATTTTTTCTTCTTCTTTATTATGATTTGACCACAACATTGTAAAAGAATCATAAAATTATACAAAATAACTAAAGTTTGACAATGTAAATTTGGTAGAGATCAACCCAAGGTATGTTTTCACCAGGTTTAAAGTCGATCTACCTGGTGGTTTTGGCAATGAAGTCGCAAATGTAAATTTTTGAGGTTGAAATGTGACAGCCGAAAGGCCTTCAGGATAAGCGAAACTAATGACAGGACACCTAAGGTAAAATGTGGTGCGTTATTAGCAATTTACTTTGAAGAAAAAAAAAACAACATTTGACTCGATCTTCCACAAATTTCCAAAATCTGTCTCCAAGTTGCTTGGGTTTGGAGACAATTTCCATCACTGGGTTAATGTAATAATAAACAATAATGAAAGGTTAATCAATTACGGTGTATGGTTGCTCAGCTAGTTTCCAAAACAGGCAGGAATCCATAAAGGTTGTGCTTATCTGCTTCGGTTTTTGTTCTTGCTTCAAAAGTGATATCTATTAATGTCAGAAACTGAATGTGCCCGAGGAAGAGCCAGGGATCGGCTGATTGCACAGGGTTGTCAAGGAAACGGATTGAAAACTGAGCTGTATCATTCTTAACTTGTTGTATCACAATAAACAAAGACTTTTCAAGGCAAGGAAAAACAACACGGGCATATTTATATCTAACTGACCAAAAGGCGTGCCATTATCATGTGTCTAGTTTCCGGGCTCAACAAAGACAAAAATATCCACTGATATAGGATGACGGATGGTTATATTAACACCTGTGACAGCGAGGAACATCAAGCCACATACAGAGACTGAACACTTATGACATTTACTAGTCAAACTGCCTTGGGTGCCCTGATGAAACAGACTCTAGGACCTGTGTCATTTTGACCACTGTTATTTCATTAAAAAAATAAAAGCACATCCATGTATTCCGCGCGCAGTTAGCATTATCCCAAACTATAAAGTTCAAACTATGCAGATATTACATGTATATTTCAGTCAATTTAATGCAAAGTCAAAATGGTCTGTAAATCTCTCTTATCTATATACAGTGAAACCTCATTATAACGACACCATCTGTCCCCTGAAACTGTGTCACATAGCTGAATATGTCAGATAAATGAATTACAAAACATAAAAAATGTACTTTTTGCTCCGTAACATGTGTGTCGCTAAGTGAATATGTCGGATATCTGAGTGTTATTGTAATGAGTTTTGACTATATATATATGTATATATATATATATATATATATATATATATATATATATATATATATATATATATATATATATATATATATATACACCGTTATCATGGTTGCCTGATGCCTCTGTTGCTATACAACAGGGTAACCAGTGTATTTTTTTCTCCAGCCTTTGGCGTATCGGTCGATACGAGACGTGATTGTATGAACATCTATCTATCTAGCATGTAATCAAAAAAAACTATAGTCATAGACATTATGTTCTACATTACCCTGCCCTTTCATCTCCATGTGTCACAAACTGTTTTGATGACACTTTTCCAAACACCAATGTTTATTGTTTTCATTACGCTCATACACTTATTTTAACTGAATATTTGCATCTATGTTTCTTTTTGTAGCTAGAAGGTTTAAGTGCTTGTGCACCTCTAAGACTAAAACCTATGCATGTGATATGGCACCAATGATTTTCGGACTTCAAACTACAAGTATATGTATAAGGGGAATCCTCCTCACCGTGGCTTTTCTTCGAAACAATGATTGCCAGCGATAACCTTGGTTTTGAGCAGCAGCTACAGTAAGGTCTATTGCAACAGTAACAATGTGGAACTGAAAAACCATGCGACTGTTATTATTTCCGATAAACTATCATCTTAAATTAACCCAAACCCAATCTCAACTGTTGTTCATTTTTTTATCAAATCTGTCTCTCACGTAAACGTCGTAGTCTGAAAACTGAGGTCAGACTTGAAGAATTAAACATACTAGCCAAATTTGAAAACGTTGATATAGTCACACTTTCTGAAAATTGGTTTGACAATTCTTTTCCTAACAAATTATTGTCAATAAATGGCTTTCAATGACCATTCGTAATTGATAGACTTGCATGGATGATGCAGGAAGGGATGTGCTAATAAGGGAGGGATGGCCTTGTATGCTAAGAATACTCCATCATGTTGATAACTTGACCTTAGCTTGGAGGTGCTTCGAAGCGAATTCATTTGAGAAGAAACGGATAGACATTAGCTACGCACTTGTGTTTATTATGGACGACCAGGGCAATTAGCAGCTTAAAGGGACATCTAGTTGGACAACCTATCTTTTACCATATCATCTACCGTCGGGTTAAATTCTTAAATACTACTGCTGACAGGAGATGTCGATGGCAGCTGTCAGCAGCAGGATTCTGATCATATTGACAGTCAACTACGCCGACGAATCTTCGACTCTTCAACTCCAAAAAGCTTTCACAATTATTTTCCAAGCCCATTAATCTATCTGAATACACCTTTAATCTATTAGATCTCATGAATACCGATTCTTCATGCTACATCTTAATTTTTTGCGTATAGGCTCCCATCTCCACTTCTGACAATCCTGCAGTCTTCTGCTGTTTCTCCAGGACTCACTTTATAATTCACACTTATAAACTTTCCCTCTGAGAATACAAGAGAGCTATATTGTATTGGAAGTTGTGAACGGTGAATATTTATATATGTGATACTTGTCAACAAGGTTTTGTTGTCTGATGTTAAATTATAACGGGTATACAATTTATGGGCAAATAGCAAAGGTGACAAAGAATATACAAAACGGCAAGCTATGAACACACATTAAGCAATGCGACTCCAGGGTCACACATATCATACAAATATCTGACTACTGGAATGATTATAGGGATCGTCAGTGAACATTCTGCAGCTGTTATTATATTATGAGATCAACCCATGCCCACGATAAATCTGAGTTTGAACCGATGTCACAGGTAAGTACTACAGTCCAGATGAAACTATGAACTAATCATAGCAACAGTGACAAAATGGCTACAGTTACCTGGCATCTAAGTGATTGTGTAGTTGTAGAGTACATATGGTATGGCTGTTATCAATCAACAGAAAGAAAGCACAGAGCTTACTCTAAATCTTCCTGCACAAATATACGATAGAAATGTGGTTCTCCATTTCTTTCAACAAATTCCAAACACATTGCTTTCCATACAACATATCCTATCTGTACACTTCATCATAGTTAGCTGCACAGAGAACTTACATCATCATGACGATTCCATTGATATGCATGATCCGTTTCAATGTCGATTGTTATATGCTCATATTACATTGTTTTATAATGATGGTGCCAAAGATATACAGTATAGATTCACTCATGCGCAAGCATTACACACAGACACAGACACAGACACACACAGACAGACACACACAGACACACACACACACACACACATATATATATATATATATATATATATATATATATATATATATATATATATATATATATATGTATGTGTGTGTGTGTGTGTGTGTGTGTGTGTGTGTGTGTGTGTGTGTGTGTGTGTGCTAAGTATACATCAAAGTGGGATCCTTCTGGTTGTGCATGGTAGGAGTCAGTGGCTGGGCCTAGTTGCTCTGCGTTTATGGACCCTAGTCTGAGCAAGCCACATAAGATGCATAGTAAGACTTAAATCGGTAGCAGTCTTTCACAAAATGTGTGTATATTCACTGTTAGTGGCTAACAACTTTACTTTAAACTTAGCTGACCGACACGTCGGGAGAACTAAAAGGTGATAGGCCTAACAGGTCTCTTTTTATTTTTGGCAGAAGAAATGAAATTTGTGTTTTGGGTGGTTAGGCCTATACATTTTGGAAAAAGAACTAGTTTCTGCAGTTAATGGTGAATATTTCTAAGGTTGAGAGGACCGGTGTAAAACCACCAGTTGCCTTTTATGGGTGACTGCCTGTCTCAAGTCAGGAGTGGGGTTTGTTTCTTCACATTGGTATTGGAGGAGATATGTTGATGCTTTGGCAAGTCTGAAATCTCTTTGCCCTCATTGTTGGGTTTGGAATTAATGAGTGTGGATCATGTGTTTCTGTACTATTTGGCTCCCTAACAACAATACTATCTATACTAGCAGCCATTGCGTTCATATTTTTTGACTGTGGCATTACATGTGCGAATGTTTTGTGCCAGTGCCTTCACCAAGGTAATATATGCATCTTTGTTTTCCCGACTTTACATATTTGTAATAATATGAAACTAAAATCACGTATTGTTGAACCAGCTTTGCGTTGCACCAAGGATTAAGATAAAGAAAACTAGCCATGCATGAAGCGCCAAGATAAAGAAAAAATGCCGTCGGTTTTCAAGGTGCTCTATGATTAACTTCCGAGTGAAACTTGTCACATGCAAATAGGATAACTTTCTAATAACTTCGATTTTTTTAATAAGATGCACATTTGGGATACAAGTTTGAAGAAATGTGATATTTTTATTATATCAGGCATAATTCCACTTAAAAGTTAAAAAAAATGAGAGACACTTTGGAGAGGGCCATCTCTCCAGGAAAACGGTATTTTCACGTGTTTGTGTTCCGTCATGCTTAGTATTGACAAGCTAGATGCAGCGAATACAGTTTATCCTATATCTTTAGTCCTTTTGACTTGTTAGTTCGTGAAGCTAGTGCAATCTATCTACGTGTGTCAATTCCACCCCAACAATGAAAGTGAAGTCAAATGCAACAAGCAGCAAATAAACAAGACTTACCAGATCAAGCTGAAGCTTTAAAAGCAATTTGAAGAAACAAATATCAGTCCTCACTTGAGAAAGGGAGTCGCTCACAATATCAGATGGTGGTTTTAACCCCACCATCTAAAATGTTGAAATGTTCTTCATTCACTGCACATGCCACTCCAAATTCGAGACAAGCAGCTATCCAGAAGAGGCAAACACTGGGTTTAAACTGATCATCTCAAGCTTTGAAATAGTTACCATTTACCACACGTCTAACTCCTTATTTGAGACAGGCAGTCACCCCAAAAAAGGCAACTGGTAGTTTTAGATCATTATCTCAACCTTTGAAATACTCTTCATTAATTGCAAAAGTCAGTTTTTTCCCCAAACACTGAGGCCTAGCCACTGTAAACCCAGAGTTTAACACTTGAGTTAAATACAAAAAGAGGCAAGGTAGGCCTGGCACTTTTTGGTGTTCATGATATGTCGGTCAGCTGAGCCGACAGCTGAATAAGAAACTTGGCCAGCATCTTTTTTTCTGACTTTGATGAATCTGGAACATAACAAACACACTGTACCTCCATTATAACTATGATCTCGGGAAAACAGGCCACAGTACAGGATAGCCAATGAAGTATTTATGACAAAGTTCAGAATATATTTATACTTGACTTCTTTCACAATTCATGTAAAACAAATGTGTCTATACTAAAAAGAATTACCCACATTCATAAATTCCCACCTAACAATAAGAGTACAGCTAAATGCAGCAAAAGGCAGATATTCATAATTTCCATAACATCGGCATTAAGTTTACCAAAAAATCATATTTAAACCAAAGAAAAGAAATATTTATGTATCGCCTCATGAGAAAGGCAGTCACACACAAACAAAAACTAACTTCGCTTGTAGACCAAATATCAGAGATATTTGCATTTCTAACTTATCAAACCTATATACTTAATTGACCACGGGGCTGGTAAGAATCTTTTTGAACCTGAAATGAAATAGAAATTGGAAATTGCTTTGTAAACACCAGCATTTGGGGTATTTATTGCCAGCGTTTTGATGTACTCTAAAAAGATGTTCAAAATACAATAAATAGGTTTCTTCTGTTCTTATATCGATATGTTTATCTGAAAAGACTATAGTTCAGGTGTTTTCATGACTGTATCTATTGTCTCTCAATGTGTTGCAAAAATAAGATTATGCTTTTTTTCCAGTGGTAATATTTGAGGGCTTATTCATGATTGCTATGTATTTGAAACGAACCTGAGCTATAACCGATACGTTGCTGCCCCCAGGAATGCTTTGACTCAGTTATTTCTTCTTCGTTAAAAAACAATGCCTTTTAGAGACAATGATATGAAGTGGGCATTTTGGTGGAAACACCTTATGTATCTAATCAATATTTAAAGATTCATATGATTTATTGACGGCAATGCGAGCATTTAAAATATGTTATTAATGTATTCAAATCGTATTGGGCTACAGTTTTCCACTTTTGACCTATGATATATAATGTAGACCATATTCATTCCAATTGATGCACCCATTCCAATGGAAGCATGCCCCGCATTTGATTTTTGTTTTGTTTTGTTATATCGACTTCACATGCAATACCAATTTACCCTACATCTATAGAAACTAACAATGTACACTACTACTGCTACAACAACAATAACAACAACAACTACTACTACTACTACTACTACTACTACTACTACTACTACTACTACTACTACTACTACTACTACTAGTACTACTACTACTGCTGCTGCTGCTGCTGCTGCTGCTGCTGCTGCTGCTGCTGCTGCTGCTGCTGATGATGATGATGATGATGATGATGATGATGATGATGATGATGATGATGATGAGAATACAATCCTTGGGCTGCATCAAAGTTTTTTTCTTCAATTTGCATTGGCAATGCGAGCTCCTACTTGTATGAATACTGCGTGTCTACCAACAAATCTCAATAATCAAAACGAGATGGAAATGTACCTTCATAATGCTAAAAATGTAAAGCTTTACTTTTTCAGAAATATTTCTCCTTGGCTCTTGTTGCATTCATCCCACCTCCTTTACAACCAATCGTTCTTTATATTATTGGGCCAAGAGCATTATTTCTGCCTACTGCTTTGAAACTTGCCCAGTAACATTTATAGTGGATCACAAGAGGCCATAGTATTTTTCAAAAGTGCCTCCAAAATATAGGTTTTTTTTCTCTCTTTTTTTTTTGCGTTTGCTTGATTACTTTCTTCAAAATGTTGATGTTAGCCGTCCGTTTAAAAAGTCTGTGTATCATTTGCCAGTTTGAGACACAATCTCTAATTTGCGCTTGGTCATAAAACGCCATCTGCATTTTTAACAGTCACTTTATAATATAATATAACAGTATTGTATATACATCACACTAATTAATTTTGTTTGTGCCTTATATTTGTTTATATACTGCTTTTCTTTTGAAACAAACAGGCTGGTATCTGTAAAATAAGACGTATTATATAAAAGTTGAAATGATGCGCCTGAACGATAGTTCTTCTAAGAGATTGCACAGCTTTAGTGTTAAAATTTACTTTAAAACACCAGGGAATTATTTTCAAATGTATACTGTGTACAGTGGTACCTGCTCTGAAAGCATATTATGCAACACCACCGGCAACACCACCGGACGCTTAACTGTTACTTTCCCACGACATTCAAGTCTCTTTGTGTGTAATGTTAACATATCATGTCAGACAACCTTTCTCCTGTGGTCATCTCTTCTTGCTCAAGATGTGCACTTGTGTTTTTAGCACATACAACTCTACAAATATCATCCGTGCAAACCAATCCTTTATATAATCCTGTCTAAACTAAAACATGCTCCAAAACTGTTAATATTTGAAACACTTCGGCATTAGTTTAGAGCTGCTGTTTCAGTTTTTCATTTTAAGTTTCGCTTTTATATGTGCACTTGGTGGGTCCACTTAAAGGTTACAAAGGAAATGACGTGCAACGAAAATAATGCCAGGCTATTGATATTTTGCATATATGATCAAAGTTGGAAAAGCGTAAATTAGACTGAGAACACACAAGTGGAAAATTCGTCAACATCTTCGGAGTACTTGGCAATCTACTATCTGCGTATATGACTCGCAGGCCATTTTGGTATCTAGTTGGCGGCCTTTGCCTGCAAGCATTCTGCCTCCAGTAATATTAAATTCAAACAAAATATAAAGTGAGTTTGCTTAAGAGGTTGTAACTGCGAGAATCAAATATTTGTTTTTATCACTACCATTTATTCGTCGAAAATACGGTCAATATAGAGTTGGTGCTTATTGAAATTTGAAAGTGATGTCTCGCAAATAATGGGTACAATACGATATATATTTTTAGAATTTGTCTTCTTTCAAGTGTACATATGGTAGCGGACAAAATATAGTAGTCTCTTAAGAGAATCTTGCATTCACAGCTGAGTCGGATAAATTAAATTGAATGAATATTTCTCGAATAATTTAAAATGTTGTTGTCTTGTAAATGGGAAGCTTTTAAGATATGTGTTTGTAATGTAAGAGAGCATATTATTCTAGGCAAATATGCGTGTCAATGATAAATTCAAAAATTAACAAAATTAAGATATTCGGTCATCACATAAAATGGAATATATTAGCCTTGCTGTATCAAAAGATGTTTGATCTGTATGTTGAGTACATCAGGATGGCATATTTTACATTCAAACATAGATTTTTCAAAATTTAATTCAGTATGATCGAGTCTGAGAGCTTTTAGCAAGGACAACTTGGTAACCAGCAGAGCTTATGGAATTCAAATCGGTCCATTGTCTGCTTGCCCATTTGTCCATTTGTCTTTAACATTTCAGGGACTCGAATGTTTATATTTAACACATGAGTGTTTCCGTGTGGTTCCTGTTATGTTTTGCAACGTAAACTTTGCAAATTTTTTAATGAATTTTAAAGTTGATTTATGCTAATAAAATTGAAAATTTCTTTTTTTTTCAAGAATAACCAGTTTGTCTGTTTTTCTTTGGAATCGAAAAGTACAAAGATTGGCGACTATGATTACAGGCTACATTCTTTTTTTTTTTTTTTTTTTTTTTGGGGGGGGGGGGTATTTTGCAAAAGAAGTTTTGTTTAATAAGGCTATTCTGGACATCTCAATACGACGTAAGGGAATGGCATGAACATTTATCTGAGTATAATCTGACGAATGTGACGCAAACATGATGCGGATATGTAAAGTTTTGACGACCGGAAACCTAATTTTGAGAGATGTATCAGGTATAGTTGCTTTTTACATGGAGGAAAAAAATGCAGTACATGTAATGCAATATTTTCACATAGGTTGTGTGCAGTGTTTTGGTTTTAACATATGTATATATATATATATATTTCACACTTGGTCCTCTGACAACTTTCTAAAGGAAATGATGATGCATTGAATTTCTAATGAAACTTTGTTTTCTTGCATTTTAATGAAATATTGCTGCTTCGAAAAACATTGTGCACAAGGTCAGTTGCAATCATGTTGTTCACATTTGGCCACCATATGGCACTGCATATTTTTTTCTTTCTATTTTGTTAAAAAAGTTCTGAATACTGGGGCTTTTTTTATTTCTTCTCCAAACGGGATAACCCTAATTACATGAAACTTTTACCAGAATGTTTCTAAAGCATATACAGATCTGCGCAAAGGATGTGATTATCGAAAGGCTGTGACAAAGTAATAGGATATGAAGTCAAAAACTGTGGTGGGTGGGGGCAGTATGGTACAGGGTGGAAAATGTTTCAGGGCCGAGTGAAGCTTCAGTTTGTTTTCAAAAACCTGAATGCTGAAATGCACACAGATGATATCATGCAGATCATTAATATGTCTTCTCTTCGGAGATGCTTGGAGCAAATTTCTAGTCTTTAAGTGACACTGAAAGACAGTATAGAGAACGGTTTCGTGGCACACGGACCAGCCTCGCTGCCAAGATTCCTTGTTACTATGCGACAGATGTTAGAAGACATACATGGAACATACAAGTGAGGGGGGTCCGTGAAAGGGAACCACAACCAAAGATCATTCCTTCACTGAAACAAGCTCTCTTGGATGAGATTATACGTCAGTATTATTGACATGAGAACACCTATAAATAGTGTACATGAGCGCAATGAATACGTACAGTGCCGACAGAAAGTCTTGCTCGAAAACTTTGGGGGGTCACCAGTGGAACCATTTGCAGGTACTACTTTTCAAAGTGTGATAAACATTTTAAGTCTGACACCATAACCAGTTTAGGACCAAAGGGGCCCTTCAGGTAGCTACAAGAAGCACACTGAGTAACTAACATCAAACTTCCTTAATGTGTTCTCTGCGGGAGTCCCTTGTACTAGTTGTTCCTGGGGAGCACCACGCGGAGGGGCCGCCAGAGAAAACGGTGCAAAACTTTCTGGCGGCACTGTAGCAACTAAAGGCTATTGCGGAAAATACAGTATTGTACAAAGCACAGAGAGAGCCGCAAACTCAGCTTGTTTCTGCAGTAAAGTCGAAGACAATACAGCAGCTGGTAATTATGCGCAGCTTCCCTCTCACATTGCAAATTCCGAACAAAAGCATGAATAATACACACAAGGGACGGAAGAGGAATTAGAATAAAAATGTATGCCATACATATATTGAATAATAGTACTTTACCGGCTCTAGATATATTTTCTTCATTTTTGTGAATGTTGTATATTGTTTTCATTTGCTTCTGATACTGCCGTTGTCTAAATGGCTGTATATTTAGTAGCATTGCTCATTACACCCCTAGTATATCAAGTGCATACTAGACATGACTAGAGATGATCATGAATAGATTGTGCAGCTAACATATTTTACACCCATAACCACATAGAGAAAGCACCGAAAGGAAAACCCAAACAAATTATATTGAACCAAGATGTATATACAAAGATGCTCTGAAGTGTGACATGATGGTCTGTACAGCCGCCCCCCCCCCCCCCACTGTCATCATACAAAACCAAGTATTTAAGGAACTTTCATGCACATGTATATATATATATATATATATATATATATATATATATATATATATATATATGTGTATACATACATACATACATACATACATACATATATACATACATACACAAACACACACACACATACAAACAAATTGTATGTGGTTTTGGGTGATTATATTACTCAGTAAGCCATCTAAACCTCACTTGATTTTGGCCAGAAACGAGAAACGTTTTTTCAAGTTAATGGAACAGATATCACACTGCAAGTAAAATGTGTGTATGTATACTCTGACCAGACACAATAAAATATGTCATGCAAATAAGTATTTTATTGTGCTTGTTGACAGTATGCAGATATCTGATGTAAACGCCAAAATACAAAGACATATGGATTTTTATACACCCGTACCCATATATATATGTGTGTATATATGTATATATATATATATATATATATATATATATATATATATATATATATATATATATATATATATATATATATATATATATATATATATATATACAAACTTGTGCATGCATGAAACATTTGATCATTGTAAATAATACAGCAATAGGATCCTTTGTTGCGGATCCATCCAGTTTTGTCCCAGTTTTTACAGATATAGAATGGCGACAATAGCGTCAACTTCGAACAGTGTAATGGATAAGGCATTATGGTGCAAAAATGCTTCAATCCATCACGCTATTGGCCAAAAGAAGGAAGAAGGAGACCTAGTGGAACCATTGGGAGATAAAGAACGGGAAGCAAAGGTAATTGTCATATAATTCTCAGTGGATTTTCTAAAAGGGGTCAGAGGTTTCTAAGTGCCCTAAGATATATTGAATGCGGAGGTTTCAGCTTTATAAAATGAGTAACAATCTTAAAACGATATTAGTGTCAAGACAGGAGTAGGGAAAATATGATTGCAGAGCCACATAACACATTCTGTTGATTAGTTCTATGGTGACCTAGACTGGAGTATTTTCAGCACGACGATGTATCCTGATGCAGCACATTGGTGCATTTGGTCACTTTCATGGAATGTTTCACTTTAAGTCATGCTCATTTCACTTGGTTTCAACTGATGCACCTTTAAAGCAGCTCTCTCTCTCTCTCTCTCTCTCTCTCTCTCTCTCTCTCTCTCTCTCTCTCTCTCTCTCTCTCTCTCTCTCTCTCTCTCTCTCTCTTTCTCTCTCTCTCTCTTCAGATAAGTTCAATTTTTGTCCACGTACTGTATTGCCAATTCCTTCCACAAACCACCTTGTCATTTTATAGTCAAATTTCGAGTTTTTTTTTTTTTTTTTTTTAATGAAAGTGTTTTCCTTTGTATGAACATATTGTTGCCTCGTACGTTCTCATAATAAAAAAGAAACAAAAAACAAAAAACAAAAGCCAAAAACAAACAAACAAAAAAAAAAAAAAAAAAATCCCTCGGTGCAATGCTCTCGGTTACAACATCACAAAATGGCCTAAATTTACAATAGAGATGATTGAAAAAAAAAAAACATATTCTGTTTTTATTTGGTTGCAGGCACGTGGCAAAATGGGGGGGGGGGCACCCACTCACCTACCTTTGATCGCTCTGACCTCCCGATTTCATGTTTCTACTCGTAAAAACCGCTACTACCCCAACGTCTATGATACCAGTCGTGTCAAATACGAAACGCAAAGATGGTTCCAGCAAGTTGCATTACCTGGATAATATAATCTTGACCGAAGTTGCTCTCATACACTTTTCATCATCATCATTATCATCATCAGCAGCAGCAGCAGCAACAGCAGCAGCATCATGTTGTCGATTCAGGACTGTTCCAAACAAAACTTCTTGTGTTTATTTGTTTCTTTTTTAAATTATCACATTTTGCTGTGCATACAGAAGTCAGTGAATGTCAACAGAGTGATACCAATATGACTATTATATTTTCTAACATTAAAAGATTGTTATTCTATTGACTGTCTGGGACAAAACGTGTTCAAAACACATACCTGATATGTCATACAAGCTCATAAAAATGTTGAATAGGAAATCAACAAATATTTCAAACGGCAGAGCAGGGAGGCAAAAAGCATAAGCTTATGGGTGCTAGTAGCGTGCAAAGTACCGCTAATACAAGGGCTTTGTAATACTATGATGTCAGTGTACTCTGCTCAGTTGCAAAGAGAAATGAAAAACGCAACAAAAAGAGCTCAATGTAAGATTTTCGTTAAGCGTATGTAGTTGATTATCATAGACTTTCAATAGTTGCCTGACAAAACCATTGATGCATTGTCCAAGTTTTAAAGATTATACCGTTAAAAATGTACTGCATTGGTGCAATGCAAGTAGGGGACAATATGTGCACAACAATTAATCCTGGTCAAGGGATTTTCATTTCACAGAAAAACGATAAATCAAATCAAATGTGCATAGTAACCTCAAGTATGCGCAGAAGTGAAGGTCCATGTACAAAACAAGTAGCTGCCTGTCACTACTGAGAAAATAACATTTGGTAACAGGATCTATTGAGGAAGGCTTGCATTAGATAACTAACTGCCTCAACTTTAAACATCTGTTCGTAATAATAAGTAATAAATCAAAATATAGACATTCCAAACACAATTTCTTCAGAGTTTAAATTATATATTTTCAGTTCACTAGAAGTTCAATATCACAATGTACTTCGCTATAAAATATGCTTATATATTGGCTAGATATCTTGATGCTCACTTTTAGCACAGCTGACTTGTCAGTAATAAAGGATGTCGTCTTCATCAACCAGTCATCGGTGCACAGTTACTTGTTCTAAATCCATCTCCAAACCGTTGGTCAGATCTTTTTCAAACTTCATACGGATCTACCTTGGAGCAGTTTCTACCAAGAATGTTGAATAGCTCATACCTTTTGGATATTTACCTCAGATTATTCACAAATTAGCAGTTGTTTTGTCTTGTTTCGGCATCCGCTGTCGGCGTCGACAGCATCATCGTTTCACATTATATGTTAGTTTCCTCCAAAACCGGTTGTCAGATCCCCTTCAAACTTGGTATCCTTCAAGCTGGGTATTAAAATTTTTTAAAAAAGTGTTTATTTATTGATCAAATATTGCAAGAGTCTTGTGTGTAGTTTTTCCTTTTTTGTGTGTGTCGAAAACGGTCCCTGACGTTTTGCTGAAATTTGATAAAAAAAAATTCTTTATAGAAGTGTCAAAATAGGTTGTAAATAGGTGGTATTGCTGTGGAATTTCTAGTTTTAATGGTGTTTTCGTTATCAGTTTATGTGATTTCCTGTAAATGCATTCATCCCTGTCTATTATAATGATGTGAGTCAGTGGAGATTACAATGGTGCTCTACATTATCGATTGCGTCTTTAAAACCAGCAATCAGGTTTACTTCAAACTTGATGGTATGTACACAAGAGATCATATACTGTGTTGCTGCAAAGGTCACAGCCCCAAATCATCTTGTATAAAACGGCTCGGTCAATTGCCAGAAATTTGCGCAGCGACATTTTTTTCACCCTGAGAGTAAAATTTCTTTAACAGGTAGCGCTTCAGTCTTTTCGGTGTTTAATGAACAATGTTTGTGTGTCTTGCTATTTTAGACTTTTTGAAACCGTCACATAGGATATGCTGTACTTCGGTAATAATTTCCGTTGTGGGAGGACAAAACGGACTTGCTTACTAAGTGATGTTGTTCCCCTTATTTTCCAAATTTTTAAATCGCACACTTATAGGTAAATGCTTACACCCGTATTTTGTTGTGTGATTTAATTTTTCCGATTTTTTCCAAACCGCATGCTACACTCTCTTCAAATTGGGTAGAAATATATTGATTCTCAATCTCCATTAAAGTTGTTCAAAAGATGCAGCTGCAGCCATTTTCTTCTTTTAACGAATTTGCGAAATTATGAATAATAGGTAAGGGTACACATTTTAGCTGAGGAAAGCTGTTGACAGAGTACAAAACCTGGCCTTCAAAATGTTGAACTAATAAAGGAAAGTGTGTTTTTTAGTGTTGTCATTTTTTTACAGACATATAGGCTTTATAATCTCGGTAACAATGACTTCGGAATTATTAAGCCAGTACTTGGATATTTGGAAATGGATTTCCTAAAGGTATATGTAACACTTATCTTATTCTGAAAGTTACACCATTACTTTAATCTATGCATCCAACGCCTGCTGAGCACGTGACTGCTACAGTCTTCTTGTTTACTTTTTCTCGTCCCTCTATCAACACGTGAGCTTAAAGTCATTGCCACAATGCAATCAAATATATCTGAAGTGTTTTGGCTTTCCAACAATGCATGCTTCATTACACTTCAAATGTGGATGTAATGGATTCTGAACACTGCGAGTCAAGGTTGTCAATTAACCGTGATTGGGCTCCCCTCTGCTGAAAATCCTGGACACGCGCCTGGGTAGTGTGACAATGCAATAAAATCAGATAAAGCACCATGCTTACTCCAGTAGTATGCGTCACTGAACAATAGGCGTAGGCTAAGATATGCGTACAGCTAGCCCACATTTTCATTATCCCTCTTTATTTAAATTAAAAACAAATTTAGTTGCTGCATTGAAGTTTGCACATTTGAAAGAGAGCTAGCTGTTGGTGTGTGTAGATGAACAAGTGTTTCCATGGACAAAGGCTTACTGACAGCGGTGGTTACGCATATTATTGTGGACAAATAGATTTTTTTGAACATGGAAAACCTCATGGAGCAAGATGGACGATGCCCAGCAAATGTGATTGGTTGGTTGTGCTGATGTGACTAATCAATCTATCACCATTGAAAGAGAAAAACTATGGCAAGCAGGCAAGTGTCATCCTGTGTTGGGCAGATTTAGAAACAGTTCGTGTTCTACATGAACTAGTTTTGGGGATAAAGCTTTCCAAAATGCAAGGCCCGTGCAATAGTTGTAATAGGTCTTTTTTGGTGTGGTGAGTTCATTTTGGGTGTGGACTCAGAGGAATTTGATGTCTTGGTATTATTATTAGTACTCAGTGGCACTGGTTCTGTGGTTGTGGTCATCTGGAGGAACATTTACTGCGGGTGTCTATGAATGATCTGCATGCTGTCAGACAATTGCTTTTCTTTTGCAATAAAATATGTTGAAAAACTAGTAAAAAATTACAAGAGGCCTTCATATAGGCTGACGAGCCGCTTGGACAATTGTTTTTTTTTTTTTTTTTTTATAAATAAAACATGTTTAAGCCAAGGAATTTCATCGACTTGCCACCACATTTGTGAGGATCATTGGGATAATAATTGTGGACTAATGACATGATAAGTTTGGTAGCTTTGCTACATTTGGTTGTCGCAGCATAGGCAGCAAATACGGATAGTGACTACATATGTACTTGAATTGCCTTGTCATTTAATATCAACGATGGTTACTAGCATAGGAATCTGGAACCAAAAAGCAAACATTGAATTGTCGTAAGTGTATTTTGTAAAAATTTGCTGTGATCACTTTATTAAATGAGCAAAACAGTCAGAAGCCTGTATCTTATCATGTCAATTTGACCGTCTTGTGTAAATTACCACTTATTTTAGTGGAAAACAAAGCTTTGGAGGTTCAAACACTCCAATGTGTATTTGGTTTGCGCTGGTATTCTTATACAACTAATTGGGTGCATTGCTTTCAGCTCCTCCTAATTTTTATGCTGGAAACGAAGTGTAGAATTTTCCTGGGCAGGTGCGTACATTATACACAATGATGCTGAAACAGAAATCAAGGGCCCACATGTGTTGGTAGTTCATTGCAGCATAATGGAAAGCCAATGTGATATTTGGAATGTTACATCACGGCACATAAAGTGGTATGTCGCGGCAACCACGTTTTCGCAGAGTCCACTTTATTATAACATCATATCAAAAATATAATAGGATGCAAGTGCACTATTATTGTAAAGGTACTAATGAGAACATATACTCCAGCAAATCACAGCCAACTGGTTACTGTTTCAACCGAGAACATAAAAGCAGCACCACCGCCTGACCAAATAGAGCGATGTCTAGGCAAGCTTATTCATTCGTGTTTGAAGTCAAAGATCAATTTCAGAGAAGTCAAAATTGAAACAGTAAGTGAAAATTTAGAATAAAGTTGACATTTCAAATTGTTGAGAGAATTGAGGGTATCCATGAAAGTTCCAGGCATTTTTTTGATAAAAAGCACAAACCAATTATGTTAATCTTTTGACATATTGCATTAATATATTATGTATGCATGTATGTATGTATGTATGTATGTATGTATGTATGTATGTATGTATGTATGCATGTGTGTGTGTATGTATGTATGTATGTATGTATGTATATATGTATGTATGTATGTGTGTGTGTATTTATATATGCATGTATATATGTATGAATGTATGTATGTATGTTCATGCTGTGGCGCAATGGCCATCTAGGGGCAACTCTTCCACGACTGGTTGCATAGCATTTAGTTTCATACCTTTATTGATATATTCCAGAACTATGGACTGATGGGACGCATGAAAACTACACATATGTCATGAATTTGAGATGACCTTGCAATGACCTTGACTCAAGAATAATATTCAAGGCAACTTTGTTAGAGCTACTTTTGCCATTTTCACCCATTTTTGTCCAACTTAAAAATAGGCAACTAAAAAGATCAAATTGTCAAAAATTTCCTCTTCAATATCTAAGAAAAAAAAAATTGGAAAATAATAGAATGTAATGCGAATAATTAAGAAAAACAGTACCAGATGTGAGGCTCAATTTTTAATTGTCACCTTTATGACAGGGGAATGAAGTATGGAGAAAAAAGAATAAAACCAAGAGCTTTGGCTAATTCCGTAGATATATTATGCTCATGAAACTGAAACTCCGGTATTGCTATTGGGCGGGAGGGGGGGGGGAGGATCTTATATTGTACAAATCCAAATCGAGTCCCTCTTCTTGATCCATCGAATTCTGTCATTTCAACTTAAAAAAAAAACTACTCTTCAAGCTGCATCCATTGGTGTCTACCACTGGTAATTTTTTATTCGATTTTTTTTTTATTTTCATTTTCTTGCAAATGATGAAGCAATTCTAAAATAATGAAATCAGAAGATGAATTTTGAAAAAAATAAGTTTTATATTTGACCTGGTTTGAAAACGTATGCTCAGTTATTGTACTGAAAAGTACCATTTTGCCAAAAACTTTGATAATTAAAAAAAAAAGAAAAGTTTCGCTGCCTTCACAATGCACGTGCCTCTCTGCGTGAGCCTCTGATTAGCCAAACCAGCGCTGCCTACTGAGCATAAGGTGGACAAGGGTTCCAGGCTAAAGGCGCATTTACCATTTAAGCTACAGGTTCACAAATGGTTCTTGCCATACTTAGACACAATAGTTAACCATTTAAACACTTTACGTACATTGACAAGGCAAACCAGCACCATGTAGTAAGCGAAAGGTGAACAAGGCTTCCAGGCTAAAGGAGCTGGGGACTGTCACTGGCTGTTTGCTAATTTATCTTAAGACATATGTTCCACTTTTAAAGTTTCAACGTTCAAATTTTGCAACTTTTCATACAGGATTAAGTATGATTCGTGAATACAGTATACAGAGGTATAAGAGAACCGACAGTCGCCAGAAATATGGTGCAAATATCATGGAGGGAAGCGGCCAGAGTTGTCTCAGAATGAGGTTTGTTTATGCAATGATATTTTACCTCGCTCCCTAAAGTACCAGAAGAACCCTATGCTTAAAACAGTACATCTGTGGTTGAAAGCCTTGCCCAAAGGGGGCAAAACGTACAAGGTATATTTTTTAATGAATCCCACACATCACACCACGTGCTCTGCGTTTAATACAACGTTGACAAAGACGTGTGCTTGACCACAAAATCAAAGTACTACTTCGCTGCACGGCGTCACAAACTCACCTGTAGCAAATAAGTGTCTGAATATATATATATATATATATATATATATAAACAAAAACAAAAGGAAAAAAACAAAAAAAACATCAACAACATTCCATGTCAGATCACTCCTATTCCACAATAAAATGCTTTCCCAAGAGGCTACGTTGCGGACACTTCCTTTTAAAGGGATATTTGGCTCACATCTGACATCATGCCAAGGTTCGTGGCGATAGTGCATCTCAATTAAAAGTCATGTCCCATAGAGTGTGATGGTGCCACTAGAGGCTCATGTGTTATGTATGTATGTATGTATGTATGTATGTATGTATGTATATATGTATATGTATATATATATATATATATATGTATGTATGTATGTATATATATATATATATATATATATATATATATATATATATATATATATATATATATATATATATATATATATGCTTAGACTTGGTAGTAGAACTATTGGCAATGCGCAGCACAAGGACCTCATTTTATGCATGTAGCATTAACAGAGACCTGATTTGCAATGATTAAAAGCCTATAATGCTTTTTTCCTGATACTAAGCAGCATCCATGTTCTGTGCATGCTGCTTCTAATTAAGCTGCTATTTCGCAAGAGAGACAATGCATTTGGAAAGTATAATATTACAAGACACAGCGTTTTGTTTAAAGCAGTACCATGTGTGGTGGTAATTTCTATATGTGTCTTGGCAAGTAACAATGGCACATCATCACACAGGAGCACAATAGACGGCACAAGAAGAAATATGTTTTCAGTTGTAGTTGCTCCTTTTCTTCCACTCCTTTTTTGGCTATATTTGACAAATATACAACAGAGTAACTCACAAATTAATATAATTACAAACGAAATTGCAATAAATAACAAAGAAATATATGGCGAAATAGCATGAATATGTGAGGCAAACCACATAGTCTGAAAAAATAGAATGCCTATTCCATAAACGGTGTTTCCAATTTCTAACCTTGAAACTACCATGCATAACAATGAAAGCATGAATCCCAAAATAGCTACACACAAAATAGCTTTTAATTTTATTTTTGGTAACCTAAACACAAGTACGATTGAAATGAACTTGTCCACCGATTGAAGAGTTCGAATATATGACGCGAAAATATAGAACAACAGATAGAGTGGACCAATAAAATCCAGTAATACAATTATTCTTCTATCAAACAACGCATGGTACATATAGTGCGGGAAAATAAGTAATAGAGAAAATGTAATCATAAAGAAGGTTGTCATGACTGAGTGAGAAATTATAAGCAAAAATGCCAATAAAACAGACGTTGTATGCTTCCACACCAGCCAAATCTCTAAGAGGGCCAGGACATGACTGATGAAGATTAAAGCAGTAACTATTTCGAAAGTAATCTGGATAATAAATACAGGTAGTAGGCTTGAGCATATGGCTTGCACGTGCAGTGTTGAAACACATTTTATGTGGGCATCTACAAGACAACAAATTCCTTTTTTATCAGAACTGAGAACTTTTAAACTTACAAGAGGGGAAAACATGTCAATATCTGGCAGGATATTTTCATTGCCAGAGAGATTTAATACCTGCAGCATTTTTAAGTTTTGGAAAATTCGAGACGTCATATGTGTAAGATAATTGTTTGACAAGTCTAAAAATATACCGTGATATATGTAATGAAACGTGTCCATTCTGATATTTTTTACCCTCAAACTCTGCAGTTTTATGTGTTTTAGATTGTTCAGTCCCTTGAGTCCTTTTTCATAAATAACACATATTGGATTGCCCTTGACATTTAAATGGCTTAAATGTGTAAGCCCCTCAAAAACATGATCTGTAATGTAAGTTAAATGATTACTTTCAAGATTTAGGAAATAAAGATTCCAGAGAGTCGAAAATGTTCTTTGTTTTATTTTACTGATGCTGTTATGAGATATATCAAGAATATGCAGATATACTTGACATCCAACAACACTTCTGCTCAGAATTGGCAAAACATTGTATTTGTAAGATATAGCCCTCATGCTGTTTGATATAGGGGGTATACCTGCAAGATTAATACCTTTGCATATTATAGCATACCCCTTACACGTGCAACCTGCATGGCAAGGTGAAATATTACACAAATCTTCATCAGTTCCTAAAGTACAGTGCCTTTCTCCGTCACATCTTTCAGACATATGAAGACACTTTCTTTCGTATCTGCATAAAAACAGAAAACTACATTTATAATTGTCACAGGATTGCTCATCAAAGCCACCTTCACAGTGCCAGCTCCCATCACAGATTAATCTAACAGGAATGCAATATGACTGTGGACACTTGAACCTGAGTGAACAGGATATATATTTGCATCCCTGTAAATGTCCCCCATCTGTGCAATATAAGGTCCTCCCTTTCAAGTCAACATCAAAATTGCAACGCTGCGATATATGAAACCATTCTTTAGGGATTATCCTGATTGTATTACATGGCGACCAGATCTTATGTGTGCTCTTAGATGCTGCAAATGTATTCTCCGGCTGAAGCGGTTCCCCTGAAACTAAAACATCCTTTGCGACGATATGCGAGAAGCAAACCCGTTCATCCGAGCCATCTTTACAGTCCTTTTTACTATCACATAGTTTTGACATCGGGATGCAACCACCTAAATAGCATTGAAAATATAGGAATTCACATGTACAGAGTGACTGCCTGCACGAAGAGAAACAAACCTGAATGGAGCCTGCAGGAGCCTGCCGTAGTTCAACTTTGCAAACATTTGTGCAATTCTTCTCATCTTCTCCCTTTTCACAGTCTCTTATACCATCACATAGATGATGATCCAAAATACAACCATTGGAGTTGCACCTGAATAGGTTAGTGCACCTTTTGCTAGCTAGACATGGTGCCCGTTCACAAAGGACTGCATTTGCGGTGAAAATACGTTGATGTAACCAATCTACAGTAAGGGTATAAGGCGGAAGAGAATATGAGTATAGGCTCATTAAAGTAGCTTTATATGTAACATGAACATATGGGTCGTCTGTAAATAAAGATGGTGTCATTGTGGCGTTGAGTAAATACGTATCATTCATCAATAGAATCCAGATGCTTGTTTTTACTTGGTCTAGTCCCCAGATATCCAGTAACTGCACCAGTTGATGGATTTCGATGTTCTGGCTTTTCAAGATAGTTTTAAGAAGTCTTTCTATATTTCTGTAATATTGATGTACATTTGTAAACCAACGAGCAGTTTCTGCCCACGCAAATCCGGAACCATCATGTACATAATACGCAACATATTGCAACCACATGCTAGCCACAACGTTCACATATTCAATGCTTTCAAGCGCAACTTGATATAAATGTGCTGTCTTCCTTTCACAAAATAGGTGAGCAGTATCCCTCTTGTATTTGCCTGTAGCGGTGACACCTAGTAGAATACATTTACCGTGTACCAAAATCCAATTTTTCGGGCATTCAACTGACAATATGTTTCCTAGCAATTCTTCAGAAATACTTGGGAATGTTTGCACTGCTTCACATATATATGATACACCATCAAATATCACATGACATGGAATGGTAACCCAGTTAGTGCTTCCTAAAGGCGTTAACCACACCATTGATACGCACGCTCCCTGTCTCCAGTTGGGCTGTTTTGATGCCCTTGTTAATTTTGCTATGCTTTCCTTTGTGTTGTCCATTACTTTTCCACTGTGGTGTACTTTAATGTCTGGTAGCATCGACACCTTGGTCAAGGACCAGTCCGTGTATGTTAGTGGATCATTGTTTACCCATCGGATGTCATTTTTCTGTTGGAAAGCAACATAAATTGCTCAATTATATTGTGCATATATACAAAACAATATCCGAAATGAAAAGGGTGTATTACTAGTTATAGCATGAATCTACTGTACCAGTGTTTAAACATATTTCGAAATATAGTTTTCTTTATGTACATTATATCAACACTCAGGTGACACAATGTCAATTGCCAGATAACCCTATTGTAATTGTGACTCCTTATGCGCCGATTGGGTAATGCGATACATACACACGGATATTAGTATACCCAGCGTATACATTTGAGCAATTATATCTACTCAGATGGAAAATGAAACATATTTCTAATCAGCTTTTAGATATCACCTCCATGAACTTGTTAATACATACATAATATAGCCTGACGTACTTACCTAATAAAATGCAATAAATGAGATAACTTGCCCATCCTATTTATACTAATGCTTGAAAATATGTGATGAGGGTGGGATAAGATTATGAAAAGTCAGGCGACTATGGAAGAGACGTTTGCAGTAAAAATATATGATTCCCATCTGTTCTAGCGTAACTATGATCTGTCCTGATATTTGTTGGTGCATCTGTTCGTCCGACCGGAAAATAGGTTTATGGCGATGAAGCATGTACAACACATATATAATTTTTTTTTTTTCATTTTTTGGTGTCTTGTATTTTTTTTTATTTATTTATGTTTTGTGTGCATAAGTTGCATGGTACCTTCTGTGTATCAGTCACTGTTATGGCAGAGGCCCATTTTGTGCATTTCAGAATTTCATATTATGAATAAATAACCCATTACCCTGGTGCTAGCGTTCGCAAAGGTATTCCGAACGAAGATACTTCTTAACAATTGTAGTGCTTTGTATATGGATCGATCATATATATATTTTTTTAAGTAGTCTACATTTTTTTCATTAATGTACCGATAAGATTATGTAAGTGATTGTCATATCAAACTGACTTGCGCAAGTTAAAGCAACGAAAATTGTTACAGTGATTGGATTTTCATCCCAATTTCTAATAAAGATCATTCTGGGAGAATAACCATTATACATTGCAGGAGCATAATGTGGCATATGGAGTCAATTACGAATATTAAATGCGACTTAAAGTTTTTAAACAGCTACAGGTACAAATGCTGTCAGTAAGAAGACACACAAACACACACACACACACCCACACCCACACACACATATACATATATGTATATATATATATATATATATATATATATATATATATATATATATATATATATATATATATATATATATAAAAACTACAATGTGAACAAAGCAATCTTGTCAAAACAGTGGCACTGAATGTAGATAATGCATTGACGGAAAACAATTGATGATAAATATGAAGATAACGTAATGCAATTTTTTGCTAATGATAGCTTATAAAGACTTAGTGAATTGACATTGACCAGTGTACTAATGCACCAATATGCAAAAATATATGTCAGGAATCAGGCGGCATGCCGAAAGTATGTTTGTGGCCAGGAAAAAGACGCAAACTGCTAACAAATCATAGCCTTAATGGCTTACTTAATAGTTATCTTGCTTGTTTTGCGTTCTAATGAAGGGAAACTTTAAATGCTCAGGAGGAGCGGGAATCGTCAGATGATGTCCCTTCAAAGGCCATGCCGCGATGGATTACTCAGTGGTCCTGTGCACCAAAGACAGTCGTGGCAAAAAAAAAAAAAAAAAAAAAAAAAAAAAAGCAAAAAAAATTAACAAAAAATAGTAAATAAAAAATTAACGAAAAATATAAAAAAACAAACTAAGGAAAAAATTGGCACTTTTATCAACCATACCCACGTACATAGTAATTTTATCGAAACCCAGGGACAAAGAAATAAAAGTACAAATAAACACATCGAAATAAGCATTAACATGAACAGAAAAGAAATAACACAAAATAGAGATACCAAACTCAGGTTGGAAAAAGAAATTAAGATAATTGAAAAAAAGGTGCAAAATAATGACAAGCTAACCAAGTTAAGTGTACAGGCAAGTCTTACAAGTTATCTATGTGAAGTATAGAGATAGGAAAAAATACAATAAAACACTATCCCTAAAAAAAGGGATGAAGATGTTGGGGGGCGGAAGACCAAACCCGCCATCCGTCTACTGACCACGAACGGCTGTAGGCCACCCCACCGAAGCAAGGCAATGCAACTTTCGTGGTCAGGTTTGATAGCCCTGCAAACAAATGCCATATCTGGTGAATTAAATATTCCCGAAAGAAAAAAACTCAAACTATACATCATTTTAAAGCTGAGAAACCACAGAATATGAATATAGTAATTGTGGTCAGTTTTGAGTGGTCAGTTTTTATTTATTGTGCAGTTTCCATGGTAAAATATGCATTTTCCGTGATTTGTCACAAAAGGTATTTCATATAATAATTTCGGTTATATTCAAGCTGCGAAAAACCTATTATAGCTCAAATGAAAGCTAAAAATAAGCATCAGGCACTCATGATATTTCTTTTGGATAAAGCTGTTAAAATTCTTCTCATTGCATAGAGATTCAAATTTTGATGCAAGTATCATAAATTTTACATATTAAAGTACCTGTAGCTCCTCAACCTATCTAAGTATATAAATTGAAGAGCAAATATATTTATATACAAATATATTTCCTTATAAATCCTCATTTGAAAGGATAGATTGCCTGATTCATACTGAATTGAATATAAACTGTATATAACTGTTTCCATGGAGATTCGCAAATATGAAACCAAACGGAGACAATATACATACAGAAATATTTCACAAGGTGGCAGTAATTCTGTTGCATAATTTATACTAAACATCAAACTCGGTGAAAAGCAAAGGTTGGCGATATTTACCAGGCGTTTAGATAATATGCATATGCAATTTAGATCATTAAAATAAACCTAATTTGTATACAGTTACATTGACATGGGAAACAATGCTTGCATAATTCATCCACAGATGCAACTGTTTTCAATTTTAATTAAACCATAATTTTTATTCAATTTGAATGGAAATGATGTGAAAAGGTCTTTTAGGTATGCCTCATTTAGCTGCGCTAACATTTTCATGGTTCCAAACTGCAGTATACATAAGCCGTTCCAACACACTGATGGCATTACACACTCGTCCTCACATTGATAGTCTTGAATTACATAACCTATAGAAGAAGAATATCTAATTCAAAATATTACCATCGCAGGCTGGTGAATGAGGGTGGGCACATGGTATGTCAAAGACATTCTGCTTTGTCTCTAATAACAGTATCCATATCTCTGTAACGTTCCGGGTCCTCCTTCACAAGGAACTGAGGTACACTTCCAACTGGATGGCTCATGACCTTTCCTAGAGATACATCATCACGGCACTTTGAGAGTGAGAGGGCTCTCCTAAAGATGAGCTCGGGATTGACATTTGCGGACATCAATTTTCTCCGTGGACCTTTTATTTTAGTCTTCATTGCCAATTTAGCAAACGTGTGAATATTTAGTCTCTTGATCGGCTTGTAGAAGCTTGTATCTTTGTCGACAGACAATCTGCTTTTAACAAATGCTTCCATTGTTTGATTGCCAGATGCCTTCATATTGAGCAGCTGCATGAGCTCCAGTAGAAATGTTTACAAGTTCATTGTCCGGCTGGTCCTCTATGGAATAATCCCTTGTTTCAAACATCAACTTTTCACGTGCCTCTTGTGCATGTTCCAAATTTGTCTTGCTTGTGCAAGATGCGCGACAGTTTATGTGGTACAATAGATTCTCTTTCTTTGCCAATATCGAATCTGTGTCGGAAAATTCCCGCGTAAGTGCGTCAAAAACTGCATCCTGTCTCACTTTGGCTACATTTGTTAGATTCGAAATCCCTTTTGGTGTAGCTTCTGACAACTCTACCTTCCTGCCTGTTTGACAGATTATGCATTTATTCGAATTGACTGACAGTCTTCTTTTTTTTTTCTGACACCGGAACAAACTTAACAGGACTTACACCAACATCCATGCGAAAAAGGTAATCATCAATATTATAACAACTATAATATGTGTGCCGCGAAAAGGCAAAAGGCAGAAAAGTCATTGCTGTCATTTCGCTGCTCATTGCTACTTTACTGCCTTTTGCCTTTTCATAAAATACTTGTATGTATTTCCTACTTCCTACTTGGGCATATACACACACTTCCAAGATTCAGATATTTTATGCTACCACAGATTATGGTTTACAAAATGCGCCAACTTTTGGATGAAAATATTCCAAAGATACCATGCGCAACATATTAAACCGGAAAAAAAAATGTCATGAATGCAACTCTTATGTGAACCAAAATGAACCATGCTGATGATAGTATAAATCGTTACTCACCTTTAAACATGTGTTAACTCTTGCAGAAAGATGGAAGTGGCTTATGTGGCAGGCATTCACATGCTAACATCCACTTGCTGCTCTGTCTGCTAAAGCTAGCAATAATGCAAGACTACTTTATTTTCATTACCTAGAACAAACCAGATTCCCCATCCTTTCGGCACAAAATTTGCTGTATCTACTAATTCTGAATATTTCGGCATCACCCTCCCCCCCAGCATCTCTATCTTAGGCGTATCGAGAGTGAAAGTGAGACTGGAACAGGAACACTCACAAACCTGGTTGCTATAATAAACATTAACAGCTTTCAGTATCGCCCTGCTATTTATACCAATGGGTTAAAGCACTTTCATAAAACTTTTACTGCATTTAGCATAATGTAAACAGACAGAAAATATGTTTAGGGTTTTTGCATGCAGAAGTATTGTATTATTTTACAAATACACAAGCTTTCAAATAAATTAGGTTCATACATAGAAGATACCCACTTCGTATGGGTCATATCATAACACTGGGAACAAATTGACTTTATATTTGTTTATATTAGTACAATTAATGTAAAGACAAAATGATAATTTATATTTTGCTTCAAAAAAGACTGAACTCTAGACATTTTGCTCACACTGCTTAAGGTTTGTGCATATCTTTGAAAATGACTTCCAATCGACAAAAGCCGGTATTATTGTGTTGGTGAGGCATATGCATCTGATATGATTTGCATACTCTATTCTAGAGTGTGTCATGCAGAATGAATGAACAAATGAATGAGAGGCTATTTTGTTTATCATAGAATTACAGCTTTATGACCAAAAATGCGATTTGTTTGGAAAATATGGTTGCCATGGAACTGAACAATGAAAGAAATCTACCATGCACACAATATGGGATCAACAGTTTTAGATTTTAGACTTTTGGGGATTTAAGGCGATGTACAATATGGCCCTGTGTTGCAAGTTGATCTTAATTTATTGATACTTTTTGGGGAAAAGTATGAGATTTCCAATTTTATCATATATTTTATACAAATTATGTTGATGTGATTTAACCTAATCTGCATAGAATTACTACCAATATATATCCCTTTACTCTAGCTTTAACTTAAGCTATCGCACATTTCTCAAGGCCCAGCAGAACTGATATTGTGATCCAAAACACGAGTTATCAAAATTTCCCAAAAAAGGCAGTGGTTACTATGGAAACGGCCAAATAAATAAAAATTGGCCATCTTAAATACACCGCAATAAGCAAATTCAAATTTTACAGATCATAGGCTTTAAAATGACGTATAGTGTGCCCATTTATCTTTTGGGACTATAAAACTCACCTAAATAGTGCTCTTTTTGGATTTGTTTGCTGGGTTATCAGGTCATGCGGCCAGAAGGACCGCCTCCATGACGTCAGGCGTTGAAACCAGATTGTCGCTGTCGCCGTTTTCCGTACTTCAAAGACTCTTTTATTCATGTGATTGGCCAATAATTGATTTACAATCTCACCAAATGTTAAGGGACGACGTTTAGTACGGTTTGCACCAATATCAACTCAACTTGAGCAAACGGTATTGTTTTAGAGGCAAATGAACAACATCAAAAGCCTTTGAAGCTTGATTTCTCAGAAAGGATAATAGGACGAGAACCCCTCCTAAGAAAGGTTATTCCAGGGAAACGGCTGTGCAAAATCCGGTTAACGGCTTTTGATTCTGTAATGTCTGAACTGCAAAACAATTCAGCGATCAAAATTTTGATTTTTCTTTTTCTATGAAATGCAGAAAGTGAACTTTCTGGAATCAAAGAGAAAATTGAAACGTGAAACGTATAAGGTGGATAACAAAATAACTAAACCAAATATGAGAAAAATGGCAGGATCTTTGTTCGTTGCCAATATGTCAGGATAAAGATGCAAGTGTAATAATGATTTGATCGAAAATAATTTGTGACTTAATCGACATTTGTTGGGTAGGTGCTTTGCGGTCTACTTTCAACTGTTTATTCAACAATTGACATCACAGACACCCAGATACGGGACATATAAATTCCTGGGAGTATAACGATTACACACATATTTGATTTGTTATCCTGATGCAAATACGTTTTGAGCTAGGATTGATTAAAATGAGATTTATTTTTGGTGTCTTACATGTGCTTAAACTAAATTGTTTCTCCTATGGAACAGGTATGTCTTGTGAATAATATTGCTGCTAGTCGCTGTACACTGCTGTTGGCTGGCGTACATTCTCTGTTGAATATCACAACGGTTGTTGTAAAATGTCAGATTTAGTTTCGAATTCGAAATAAAAAAAATAAACAATCGACAGGAGCCTCTGCAATACGCGACTGCCGTTTCATAAACAACCGTGATGATATCCAATCAATAATTGCATGCAAGTTAAAAGTTATTTCTATTGTTTATGGTTGTCTTATGAAGTGCCAATATTATGTTGACACAATTTACTGGCGTTAGAAACAGCTTCAATATAGGAAGCGAGGATCCCCAGTGCTTGGACCGAAACTTGTAGAGTGTATCTCATGACTCTTTATCGTGATAAGCTCTGTGTCTTCATACCAAAATGAAAAAACAAATGCTTACAGTGATTCAAATTCAATTCATTATGTTACATAGTTATAGGTTATCGGATTGGCAACGCCCAATAGTTGATTTATCGGGCTTTAATTTAATTGAGATGGACAAGACTTTAGTCAAGCCCACCTCACGTGCACCCGCCGCGATAAACCAACAATTAAGCCAAATGCAATCCGATAACATTTTTACTTACCCGTGCATCTCATGAGCCACGCTCTTTTTAACCAACCTGGTTCTAGAGCACGGAACTTCTCATTCCTGGCAACGTATTGTAAACATCAGCACACACTGCAAGCGGCCACGCGCTACGAATGTAGCAGAACTGCAGAGAGAATCTGAGCGCACTGTGAAGCCGTGCTAGGCCTATACGTTATAACGCTCCTGTGCAAAATTGTGTCAGGCCAAGGGAAATTGTGGTGAAACGTGAAAAAATGGAAAAAAAAAGAAGAAACTACGCGAAACACTGGTGTTTCTATTCCTAAGTCAAAGGCAAGAGTGAAACTGGAGGTGAGAAAATCGATGCCGATAAATCTGCAGTTAGGTCTGTTCATTCAGACAAACACTCGTTTAAAACAATTATACGTCCAACCTCAGATAGTGACGTTGACAATGATACAATATGCATGCAAAATAGGGTGCGAAATTGTGTACTTTGGATCGTTAATCACCTGGTATCCTTACTACTATTAAACATGATTGGTGAGAGAAAAATATGTGAACACGTTTGTTAACAAAATAAAATACCAATTTTGGCCTTATGTCGTTGCCTATGGCAATTTATTTCCAGTTTGTTATTATGGTATTACATTCATGGACATTTACATTCAATCTAATTTTTAATATTACAAATATAGGAGAGAGCCTGGTGTGTTATGAGACCATAACACATTAGCCTTATGTGTTATGGAACCATTACACAGGTGTCACGCCCATATTCCAATAAGCCACGCCTACCTGGGTTTCCAGAACTTAACACTTGAACATGCTCGGCAAATCAGTTTTTGATCGTTCTCTTAATTCTATGTATTAAGTTTCTAAATTTCCTGTAATTGAGCAGAAAAATTAAGAGGGAAATGTAGCTCTAAGCAGTGAGGGTCGCTCTTGTGTGCGTTATGGCATAATCACCCGGCTGATTGAAGCTGGCATCGGGCTAAGGCGCACTGGCGTGCGCCGCGCCAACGTTGTCAGCTTCAATCACGCGCGTCATTTTGCCATAACACAAACAAAATCGACCCTCATTTCTTAAAGGAACGTAGGGCTGGGTCACTTTAAGTTCTCAGTAGCGAATAGAAATATCGTTTGAAAATGTATTGCTTGTCTTGTACTTTCGACAGCTATCGATCAGATGTCGGGGCTCCAGACATTCCCAATATCCAATATGACTGTCTGGAATACAGAACATCAAAGCGTGTTTGCCGCAAGGGGAAATAAATAAATGAATAAATAAAAAAAACAAAAAACAAAAAACAAAAAAAAAAAAAAAACAACGAATAAATGAATGAAAATATATACATATTCATTCATAAACACCTTCTGAGTAGCTGCCCACTGAATAACCATTGGTTTATTTGGGCTTTTACAGCCTATGTCAAAATTCTACAAAAGAAGTGGATGCAACAATAGTATTTCTATTATTATAAAGGTTAGACAGTGACAGGTTAGCTTATTGATAGTGAAGCGTTCGGAATGCGGAATAGGGTAAAGACTACAGGGAGTAGATCTGATACAACATATATATATATATATATATATATATATATATATATATATATATATATATATATATATATATATATATATATATATAGTTTATGTTTGGAATGTGCGGGACTCGAACTTGACTGGAGAAAATCCGCGTTCTTATAAAAAAGAATGGTTCAAGGCAGATAGTTATGTGCGAGTGCCCTATCAACACGGTTATGCAATATATATATACTGAGTCAGCATTTATTTTTTTCAAAATCGGGGGCTTAAATCCACCAGCATTAAGGAAATGCCGAAAACATATATTTAATGTTCGGAACGAGTGGGACTCAAATCTGCAACCTTTGGCACCAGTTTCCTAGCTGAAATCGAAAACATACACATCGACTCGAGCAAATCCCCATTCTTAAAAAAGCGGGGATTCAAATCCACCAGTATTTAGGAAATGCAGAAAAAATATAGTTTATATTCGGAACGAGTGGGACTCGATCCTACAACCTTTGGCACCAGTCGCCTAGCTAAAATGCAAAACGCACACATGCGCTCGAGAAAATCCCCATTCTAGAAAAAGCAATGGTCCAATGCAGGTAGGAAGGTGTGAGTGCCATTATCTATCTATCTATCTATCTATCTATCTATCTATCTATCTATCTATCTATCTATCTATCTATCTATCTATCTATCTATCTATCTGTCTGTCTGTCTGTCTGTCTGTCTGTCTGTCTGTCTCTCTATGTATCTATGTATCTATATATATATATATATATATATATATATATATATATATATAATGTTGATAACTTTGGGCACGCCAATATAGGCCCAGATCCATGGCCGCGATGTAGAAGGTATCCAGTTCCGGTTTCTCTATCCGAAGGCCGCCACCACCACCACCACCCCCCCTTTTTTTTCTTTACTTCATTTTTTTGTAGAAGGCTGCAGAGGATGCTCACTGATCAATCGTCGAATGCATGTAGGTCAGCGATTGGGACTGGATATGAAGAATCCAGCATCTTTTGGCATGTATAGGTTTCCTTTTTTTCCATATGTATTCATATTCTGTTAAGCGTGTGATCATGACAGGAAAGGGATTAATACCACCACCATCACCGGCCCCTTTTTAGATCACATTTTGTGGAATACTACAAAGGATGCTCACTGATCAACCAACGGATACATGTAGGTCTGTGATCAGGTCTGGATGTGATGAAACCAGCATTTTTTGCCATATATATGATATCCTTTCTTTCATTATTATTGATCGTCGTGTTATCATGATAAGAAAAGGATTAATACCTCAGGTGCGTGAGTGATATATACACTTGGGGGTACTGGAACACGGGGGATGGAGACCGCAAAAAGCCTTTAAAACCTCGGGGCGTCCTCCCATCAGTTGCCGTAGGTTGTCATCCCAGTACCTGCTTGGGGTTTTATGTAGTCTAAGTGGTTAATCTCGTGGAGCCCAAAATAAGTTCCCACTGAACTCTTGACCGGTGTTTTCTGTCTTGAGCCAAAACTTTTATTGCTTATTTATCATTTTAATAGATTTGTTATTCACACTTTTGGGTGTTGGTGTAATCTGGTGTTTACTGTTTGGCGTCCAGACTTTATTGCCATTTGTCGTTTAAATGGTTTTGTCGATCACCTTTGCAGATTAGAAGCACATAAAATTCCTATCCCCGGTAACTCCAATTCTACAGATGGGTGGATGGGTTTGTCATCTAGTTTATGTTTCAAGGATTTAATTTTGTTTTTCTGAACTTTTTGTGTGCGTGTCTGATGGCAGCCATTGCTGACCTTTTGACACATGCGTGTCTTAACCTTTGTGCCTAAGGGTGCTATAAGTTTGAAACTTGAAAAATAAATTGAGTCTTGCTATCTATCTGGGGAACCGAACACATCCTTGTCCAAGTTGTCTTTGTGTGGTATATGGAATGGTGCTGAATGAAACATGAACGTGAATCTTTTATCGCGAGTCACTCGCGTACCTGTGCACAAGTCTTAGAGTAGAGTCGGACGGACTTTGCAAGATGTACAAGATTTCAATCATACAGTGCGACCACGTTATTACGACACAATATATATATATATGTGTGTGTGTGTGTGTGTGTACATTCTCTCCCGTATCATGCAAAGTTCATACCCGTCGTTTCACGATGACAACGTTTAAATAAAAGATACAAAAATAATGTAAAATGCACAATCCGATTGAGACATAAAGCACGTCTTGCGGATTTATATATATATATATATATATATATATATATATATATATATATATATATATATACATATTTATGTATACAAATAACTTGTGGCCAGTCTGCTTTAGCTTTGCAGGCAAAACTGATGTTGACGACTATATTTAACACGCTCTGTCTTCATATCACCTTGCCAAAAATGTATCTCCTTGGTGCTTCGTACGGTACAAGTTCCTGGTGTTGTCAGTCGCAATAAAAATAGGTTGAACTTTTCTTCACCTCGATCATATTTCTTACCTCCACCTGCATACGCATTACATTTAGCGACTTCACGAGTCACCTTAGTGCTTTTTACCACCACAAAATTTTGCATCTAGTACATTGTCACCTTGGTTTAACACATTTTTGCATTTTTGTCTTTTGGATATATATATAACATGCAGAGATAGATGCAGTATTGACAACACAATACATGAAATATAACTGCGGTAACAATATTAAATTGTCAGGTCAATGATTTTTTGCAGGTAATTTCCACGATAATTACCATACAAGCTTGTTTGTTTTTCACTTATTCTGTTTAATATTTATTGTTTTTACGGGTCACACGGTATGTAGATCTTTTTAAAAATCTGTTTCACCAAAAAAAAAAAAAAAAAAAAAATGCTTTGCTGTGGCGTTATATCGGTAGCTGTTGTGAATGTAAGAAGGGCACACGAACGTCGTGGCGGATATGTCGAGGGGTCTTGGGGACCTATAGCGGGGACGAGTCAGTTATGTCGTCCCCTCGATAAACAACGCTGACTCCGCCCTAAGTTCCTTACCAGTTTTCACCACGTACAATTCCCAACTTTTGCGACAATTTTCTCATGTGTATGTAAGAAACGGCTAGTCTCAGGAAAATTGGAAGTTCAAATGCACAACTCGCATTACCTAGCGTTGATTAATAATCGTTTACTTGGAAATAGTTAGCGCAGATATATGTAGACGGGGATCGAAAACGAAGCGTTGTGGAGCTGCCATTTACTGTTTTATATTTTTTCTTTTTTCTTTTCTGAATTTCTTAGCAAATTTTCAAAGGTGGATACATCTTCTTGGGTGGAGCTTGTTAGAGGCGAGTACAATCCCAACATTTGCTTTAGCTGTATCGTGTTTATGTACATAAGAAACGGCTAATCTCAGGAAAATTAAACGTTCAAATTTAGAAGTCGTATTATCCAGGGATTATTGGTAATTTTCATCATTTACTTGGAAATAGTTAGCTCAGATATATGTGGGCGCGGATTGAAAACGAAAGGTTTGAGAAGCTGCCAGATTTTGGGTCTTTTTCGTTTTTCTTCTGCATTCCTTACCAAATTTGGCAGAGCCGGATACGTCATTTTATTGGTGGGACTTGCCAGAGGGGTGTAAGGTAAGTGTGATTTCATTGGATCATGTACTGATTGTGGAGCCCAACAACCACTTTTCGTCCCTTTACTTTTATTTTGAAATGTTCCAGATACATTATAAAAGACGGCGCACTTCGAACGCCTTCACTTGTTGAACAGTTGACAACACAACAAGAACGAACTTTCCAAAATATCCACAGTCGACTTGCATCAGTCGTTGCAGTAACTTGGTAAGTTTGCACGTTGTAAAAGTTTTGAATTAATTTATCTCTGAGTGTGCATGGCAGGCTTTTTTTGTGAGCATGTTATGTAAATTCGATTCCACTTTGTTTGAGATATTTGATGGACCAGCGAATGAATTGCGTGGTGCAAACGGCTATGGCTGAATAGTGTGAGTATAATTTAACACATTATTTGACGAATTACTTCACTATATTGGCTAGGTAAATTTCATATCATTTTGTTCTGATTTAACAGTATTGTGGCACTTACTTTTAGGTTTCTGTCTTTGTTTCAGGTTGGGGGATCCGTTGAATCTCGTTCAATAAGCAAAAGTAATATGTATAATCTTCTGGATGTTTTCTGAGATTTAAATGCAAGTTTCATGTTTTATTTATGAATATATTTACCCTGGGTAGCCATGTTAAGTACCGACTTGGTGATAATTAGAGGGAGATTGCTTGATAGTCAAGGAAAACATTTCAATGTGAACATATCAAGATTCACAGGACCTGGTCAAAATTCGTTGGCAAACAAATACATTACTTTGCTGAATGGTCGGATAGATTTGTTTTTAATTTTGGCAATAATTTTAGCCTCACTAAACATGGTAATTTCGTTTTTTATTTGACTAAAAAAATATAAAAAAAAAAACAAAAACAAAAAACAACAACTTCGCTTGATATTCACATCCTGTTGCAAAGACTAGTCGTTCTTGCTGAATTGTCCATGAAAGAAAATGTTTGGAAAGTTATGTATGGAATAAATAACATAGTGTTGCTGGCATCAAGCAAGGTTGTGAGCTATTGAAACAAGTGGGTCGAACAGTTTTACAAATGTTCAAGGAGTTTGATTTGGGTCACTTTAGTAATGATCTGGTTAAAGTTTCTAATACTATTTCTGTCACCAATACACAATATTTGTATGTAAGATTCAAACAACTTACTACATGGCTGCTCAAGGAAATAGCTAGCGCTAAATACAGCGGGATAACTTCATCTATAGCAAATATTACATTTTGGGAGAATTTGATTAAAGAACTGAAATGATTTCCAAAATATTAGATTGTTTTGTTTTAGTCCTTGAAAAAAAAATACATACATAGAACAAATTACGCGCTTCCAACAAAATTATGGAAAAGACCACTAGTTGAACTAGTTGACATTGTTGGTCAGACTGAAGCATCTTCAAAAAGTCAAGAATTGCTCAAAGTTAATGTAACTACATACTTAAAATTAATGAATTCAGAATATCGTAAGATATTATAGCTGAACTCAGAAAGTCCCTTATGGAGAGTAAAGAGTTCGGACTGCGGAATAGGGTAATGACTACAAGGAAGTGGTTTTGGACAAAAAGACACAAATACAGTTATGGTTCCTTCACACAGATCCACATCTATGGGCGAAAAAAGCTGATTTTCGCTGACACAGAAATACCCGATCTGACTCGCGTGTCGGCCAGAATTCCTGGCATGACGACTTACTGCTGAAATGTATTTTAATCTTCGGGCCGGAAGCAAAAACATGTTCCATACATCTAAGCTTCTGGAAATTGGCGGATTAGAGTATTTTTAGTTTTTAGAGGGCTCGAGAAGCTGTGTTTTTCCCTTGAGAAGCTACTCTTTTCCATTCGTTGTGAAGCGGCAGCGGATATGTGGTCAGGGATACGCACTCTCAGTGAAAGGGTTCTGTTAGAAGGGTTGAGGTAGGCGAGATTTCGTCTGATATGAATGTATCCCTTTGCTTCAATCATGGAATGTTCTAAGTATTCAGAAGAGGGCAGCATACCTCGAGATTTCTGAACTTAGGGGGATACATTCAGCAAGTCGATAGAAAGCAAGGACTATATCCGTGAGTGTTCCCGGTATGTCTTCCGTTGAGTTAAAAATCGACGCAAATTGGGAAGTTTGAAAGTTTTAAAATTGTCAAATGAATTGGATTAAGCGAGCATGTAGCAGACCATTGTCCACGCAGACACAATTTCTCACACTTGGCATGACAATGTCTGGTATTTTATTAGCTGACATTTTTTTTATAATTTTAGAAAAACCTGCATACGGTTTTATGGGTTAGACCCGCTAAGTACTTTAGTTTACCATAATCGAGTTGGGTTGCGTTATTGAAAACGACAGACACAAAATTAGTTCTTTTGTACAATACAAATCAACAGAAGTTCATGGAATCTGCAACAAAAGGATGGAAGCTTTAGCAAGGCCAACAAACCTTACAGCGAAGATATTACTCTGTCAAAGGAAAAAAGTTACATACCACATAGACTGTGCTCCTTTAAATAGTTAGTGCATGAAGAAAATGATACCTGTGGGATGGGGGTAGCAGTGGCTTTGGCAGAAATATATCGAGCAAATGAATCCTGCCTGGAACCCTGATGATTCTGAAACAAGTGATATGTTGAAAACATCTGCCATCAGCGCGCGAGGCAAACAACTGCTACCTTTTAACTCAATTAAACATGCGAATGTCCTCTAAATGCTTTTACCAGCAGCAAAACTTATGTTCAAAGTTTACCTTGTATTAACGACAAATTTCCTGAAATTACACGATACAACAAAGGTCATCATGTATTACTGCAATTTGAAAACAGTATCTTGAATTGGACCACCGATTCAAGACTTAACAGAGTGCTCGCATTTAAGCACAGTTGGGTGGGTTCTTTTAAGCATTGTAACATGCAAATGAGGCGCAATTCGTCAAACGATTTTCAGTACTACTTCTGTATGTAAAATGACGCACAAGGGAATACCTGAGAGAATGTCAACAAAAGAATAAATATATGGCTGGTGAACTATTCGGTTATATTTTAAACGAAAGTAATCAAAATCAAGATTTCATTGAAGTAATTATAAACAAGAAATTAGCGATAGTTGTAAAGAGAGTCCAAAACAAACCTCCCCCTCGTTTTGCAATACACTGCCGAAAATTGAGTGTGACTGCACAATGATTATAAAGTTTTCATTTCATTCTCGATCGGGAATACTTTTATCTCCGTGCTGTTTTTATCTCCGTGCTGTTTGGCCTTTATTTACTAGGACGACCCAGCTAATTATCAAACTTAAATAATGGCTCAGGACAGCTTTAGATTTCTGTTGATGTCTTGTATTACAGACTGTGGAACCTCACTTGCAAAAGCCTGTCGCTTTTGCCGAGCTAAATTCAACAAATGCTTAAACTGCCACCTTGACAACGTCTATGGGTTAATGATTATGATGGATGTACAAAATATCTACCCGCCCTCACGACGAAAAATACTGGCGGTAGCACCTGTAAATTGTTTATTGCCAGCAAAATTAAAGTACAGCAACCAAAAAAGAGTTTCTTGAGTTGTGAATCACAACCAGATTTGATGATTTCGAAATTTAACTATTTAGTTGCAGTTGAAAATGTATATGTCTCAAGAGGTTATGCAAGAAAATTAAAATCTTTCCGAGGCCACCAGGGTGTTTTTTAGGTTTTTTTTGCTTTTTTGTACTGGTTTCTACATTCTCTGACATCTTGGTATATTTTGATAATTTGGATGTTGGCTATAAGCACTTAGGCTCTTTGTATAATTTTTCTTTTTTGTTCAGAATGTGTACAAAAGTCGTTCCGTCTTTTAAAACCTTGTGAATTGTGTATTGTTAATTTCTGAGGCACATATTTGGGCAATTCATTTTTAGAGTTGAATACTGATGTCGTCTCTAAGCTTCGCTTCAAATAACGGTTGTACTTGCATCACCTTTAACATGATTGTATTCGTAATAATGATCCAGGAATGGGCCAGATTATATTTTATATATATCATATCATCACCTGGCCGTATATGACAGCCACATCAGGGAATAGTTGTCACAGACTGCTACAGATGGACTCACGGAGTGTGGTAAGTTGCATGCCATTTAATTGTTTGCAGCTATAAACACTAATACTCATTATCAAGAACACAAACTTACGAGTCTTGGGGATTTTACTCTTGTGGTGAAAATTGGTATGGGACTTAGGGTGGAGTCATTGTTGTCAATCGAGGGGGCAACACAACTGGCTCGTCCCCGATATTGTTCCAGAGCACCCCTCGACATAACCACCACTTGAATGTCGACTCTCGAGCGACATGCTTTAAAGGCATAAAGTTCCCTGCAGCCCCCCTTTGGGGACAGCCTCAACATTTTGGGAACCCTTGTTCACACATTCACAATAATAACAACACTTATCTATTTGATATAAATTATTGAGATTAAGGACCATGCGTGTAGGGAATGAAAGTGTGAATTTAACAGATATAATATAGTATATACTTATTTTGCTTTCGAACGTAGTCAAAACAAGATGTGTGAAGGTAAGGCTCCATGTGCTATATTTTGAAGTGGCTCAGAAGTTTCATATGATATTTGTAAAGACTGGAGACTCAAGGCCTGACAGTTGGAGCAAGACCAGGAAAGTTTGCATCTGGTGCCGAAGGTACGCTGACCTAGTGCCAAATAAAAAATATTGTATTAGTTGCAAAGCTAAATGTTTCAGGGGGTGTGTTCGCTGCCACAGACCATTTCCTGACGCTAAGTATTTCTCGGAAAACAAAAAGAGGTGCAATTCTTGTTAAAAAAAATACGTTAAAGAACGGGTCAAACGGAACAGCAAAGTTACTTCCAACATGGTGATCTTATCAGTAAAGATCTGGAGTTGAGCGACGTTTCTAGCGAAGACTCCTTTGCGTCAGAGCCACAAAGAAAACGAAATAAGAACACTGCTGTTGAGGAAACCACAGATGTAGAGGAAGACAAACAGCCAAAAGATAAAAGCGGAAATATGATAGTAGTGCCAGGAAAGAAACGCTCCACCAAACCGAAAGGAGTTAAAAATGGCGATGCTCCTGCCCCCAAGAAGCAACAGCGGGGGCGACCTCGCAAAGCTGCTGTGAAAAGCTTAGACGAACGGATACACGATCTCCTCACAGAATGGCTGGCCTTGAAACGCGAAGAGGGCGGTAATGATAGGAATAGGGTCGGGTTTATGCCGGTATTTTTTCGTTAATTGTGCTAAATGGGTCAAACAACAGACGTCGAAAATTTTCAGTGTCAGGTTTACTGTTGCATCATCCCTGATGATTTACCAGACAATTCGGGTAAGATAAAAATAAAATAATGTTGTTTTCTTTGGCTTGCCACTTGTTTTGCAAAAAAACAATAACAATGGTAAGACGTCAAGCACCACCTGCAAGGTTAGAAAGAATTCTATAACAAATATACTATGATCCCTCGCACCCAGCTAGTTTTAGCACTGCACGCGAATTGTACACTTACGTAAAAAAAATAAGAAAAAGGGCCACATTTCACGACGTTCAAGATTGGCTTTATAAGCAAAACCCTTACACGTTACATCGACGAATTGTTAAACACTTTCCTAGACGAAAGGTGCTTTCTAGGGGTATTGATTATCAGTGGCAGACCGACTTGGTAGTTTTGGATCAAATTTAAAAGGAAAATAGCGGAGTGAAGTATTTACTGACCGCAATTGATACATTTTCAAGGTTTGCCTTTGCCGTTCCTATAAAAAGCAAGACAGGGAAAGCTGTTGTTAAAGCATTTGAACAAATATTCAAATACAGTAAGCGTAAACCAATTAAGATTTCTTCAAATTCAGGCACTGAATTTTTGTCAACCGATTTCCAATATTTCTGTAAGAAACACAGGATTGTACATTTTGTCACTTATCACGATGTCAAGCAACAAATAGTTGAAAGATGGCATCGCACTTTGAAAGAAAGCATGTGGAAATATTCCCCAGCTGATAATACTCTTAGGTATGTAGACGTCCTTCCACTTTTAGTATTCAGGTATAACACGAGAAAGCATCGTACCTTAGGCTGTTCGCCACAAAGTGTCAACAAATCTAATGAAAAACTGATTTGGGAAAGACTGTATGAGACATACTTACACGAAGCCCAGAAGACATTCAAATTTGACATTAACGATACCGTCAGAATTCAAAAAAAGAAAAACATATTTGAAAAAGTCTACGTTCAATCCTGGAGTAAAGAGATTTTCGTCATCGCTGACCGGTTATTTACAAATCCTCCTACGTACATTTTAAAAGATAGAAATGAAAAGATCATCAAAGGCATATTTTATGAACCAGAACTAACTAAAGTAATTATTAATGACTGGTCAAGATATGATGGAGCATCCCGTGACCTCGTTTGATGCGCGTTTACAACATCCCTTTGATATGATTGTAGCAGGGCCTTCGCAATGTGGTAAGAGCACTTTTGTTTTAAATCTATTAAAACAGTCCGAAAGATTGATAAGCTGTAATTATGATTATATCGTGGTGTTTAGCGGATCAACAGAAACGCTATTTCAACAACTGGTTGGGACGTTGCCAAATACAAATATATAATTGGGGCAAGGGCTACCCGATGATATAGATGAGTATATCCTGCCAAATCATGCGGGCTTGTTTTTATTCGATGATCTCCAACGGCAAGCCTCTACTGAGGATATAATAGGCGACATTTTTACCAAGAGAGGGCACCACAAAAACCTGAGTGTGTGTCTGATTCTTCAAAACCTGTTTCACGAAGGTAAAGAAAGACGCACATGCCAAAGGTCTTGTCATAATATGATACTCTTCCAAAATCCGTTGGATAACAGTATCACTTACATAATAGCGCCGCGCCTAGATCCCGTCAGAAAAAAGGCGTAAGCCACTCTCTTAACTAGCGTTTTGCGCACACATCGTTATATCTGAATCGACGGAAAGCAAGACACTTCTCCTCAGGCTAGGTTAAGAACTGACATCTTTAATAAGTATCAGAGGTGTTTCTATCTTTCATAATTGTAACAAACCCACTGTGATGGGTCGGAGAAATCGGGTAGACGAAACAGACATGATGACAGGCAAGTCTGTTTCAAAGAGGAAAGATTTTTTGGGTTTACTTGTTCGCAACAAAAACAATAAAAAGCGCAGGAATGCTCTTGTAAATATTGCAGACACCTCTGAAATTAAGGCTGTGTGTGAAATCATATTGAATCTTCTCCACGGCAACGTTCCCATAACCAAATGTGTTCACAAACAATGTAAAAGGTACAGAACTGTTTTGAGAAGCTTAGCCGACAACAAAACGTGCTTAGCTGTAAAGAAACAAATTCTTAAAAAAACAGTCTGGCAGATTTTGGGGTGCTTTGATTCCTGTCATAGGAGCGGATTTATCGACCCTGCTGAACTAAATAAGAACCATAATGGTCGATTTCAGAGCGTCTATCATTATACCATTAGCTGTCTTTAAACAGCTAAATTTCAAAGACTTTGTGGCACAGACTGAGGCTGAACAAGCAAAAAACAAACACGCAGAAGAAAAATCACCAACCGACATCTTACATGATACGCGATTGCCTGTCGACACTAAAATGAAATTATATGCCCAACAAAACAAATTTTATTTGGAAAAGAGAAAAAAGCCATACCCAGTGACGTTATATACTTCCAATCTTTTAAAAAGTAAACCCGGCGTTAGTAAAAAGAGCGATATATCGTCTATAAAAGCATTGTTCAAAGACACTGATCAGCCTGCAGTCAATAGTGTTTTAGAAACTGTATCAGAACATCCCTCTAATATTTCATGGGACGAAAAGCTTCAAGTTGTCATTAACGGTACAACCATTGTCGGATCAAACTTGATTGACCTGCTAAAATATATCAGAAACGATGCTGTGGTGACAAGCGAGAGCGATATACCGCCAGGTATCGAAAGCTTCTTGCAGATTTTACTAGAAATTGGTGTCCACCGTGCCTGGTGCAAAGCACCTGCACGTAAGAGTCGTCGTAATCAAGTAGCTAGCTGGATAAGTTACAGATAATGGAGCATACTTCAAATTTCTACATGGTATTACCAAGTAATGTAAAAACAACGGGCGAATTTGAAAAGAACAAGATTAGTCATTACCATACCCCCATGCCGCGACCCGTTCAACTAACGGGTGGTCAATGGGAGTGTGCCTTGAGTGAAATATTTTATCCGCACAGTTGGTATAATATAAAGGGACCGCTGACACGTTTTGAGGTGAAATGTGGTCACGGTCTAAGACGAAGCTATAAAGTAGCCGTGAGCATTGCAAAAGGCTTCTACACGCCCAAAAGCTTAGCAGATGAAATGAACTCTATATTTAAAGCAATTATTACTGCCCCTTTTTACGGACGTGTAAAATTCCTCGAGTCAGTAGGATTCATGAAAATTATTCTGCGACATGGAGAGACGTTAACTTTGCATTCCCATTTAGCACAACTAATGGGTTTCGATAGAAAGGTTTTCAGATACAAGGCGGGGACGCCGGTTTCTGCTAACGACTATGTTTTCACAAGTGACAGAGCGAGCGATTTAAATGCAAATCTGCACCAGATTTATGTTTATTCAGACTTAGTCAAAGAAACTTTGGTAGGTGACTCTTATGTTCCTTTGCTTGCGGTTCTCAATGTGAGGGAGTGGCTCGGAGACAATATGCATGAAGTATTTCAAAACCCTCACTACACAGAAACGAGCGGCTCGACCATCAACTCCATTGAGATTGCTTTGTGCGACGACCAGGGTGAACTAGTGCCTTTCCTATACGGAAAAGTTATTGTGAAGCTCCATTTCAGACGGAAAAAGAAAGATATCTTTTTGAACTAATGAAATGAAAGTTCCATACAAGTGTGATTCGAGGTCACACTGCTGTCATTATGCAAATCAAGCAGGCGGCGAACTTCCGTATTTCTCTGGAGACTTAACGCAGTCCGGATACGGCTTAGGTAAATTCATCGGGGGGTTAGCCAAAAAAACATTACCTTTTCTAAAAACTGCTGGCAAGGAACTGCTAAAAACGGGTGTTCAAGTGGTCGGCGACATGCTGTCAAACAAAAAGGTAGGCGAGTCCATACGAGACAAAGGCAAAGAAAGGCTGATTGCCATGCATCTGAAAGTTTCTGAGATAGTAGTGATCCTCGAGATAACGCTCAGGTCTATTGCTCGAGTCAGCCAAAAAAGCACAAACGCGAGAGAATTGCAGCGAAGCAAACCTAAGGAATTTCCACATATTCGTTTAAGAAAGGTAGCAACATGTCCTTGCTACACGAACGCTCTTGCGACTGTCTAAAGTCAGAACTGGAATTATTCAATGTTCCACCCACTCAAACTAGCATCGAAAGTGTTTTTTTCTCGAAGTATTACCCCATCACAACTTTAGAACGGGGTGGTCCCATTGAATTTAAAATAACAGTCGACAGCGAGCACTACGTCGACCCAGCTCACATTTTTCTGTATACCAAATCACGTATTTAAGCTCAAGACGGAAGCCCCATCCCTGGAGAAATTAAAGTATCTGGAGCTAAAGCATTTAATGACGATTCAGTTGTGTTTCCGATCAATTATTTTCACGCGAGCAGGTATAAAAATGTGGAGATATTCCTTAATAATAAAATGATTAACCAAAGTGATAACCTCTATCCTTATAAAGCATTTTTTGAGTGTCTCCTATCCCATGGAGCCGACTCGAAGAGAAACCAATTAAAAATGGGGCTTTTCAGTGAGGATACGATGGCAATGGACAACAACTTCAGCGATTTCGACAAGCCTGTTGCAAATGTAAACAAGGAAACGCACAACATGGGAGCCAGATGGCGCTACGAAACTTCCAAATTTAGCCGAATGTTTGAAATGTTTGGGCGCATACATTCAGAGCTTTTCTCGCAAGGCAAATTGCTCCCTGGTAATTCGACGATCAGAATTAGGCTGCACAGGGCCGATCCTTCTTTCTCACTAATGGCAAAATCTGCTACAAAAAAGTATGCAATAGCCATCGAATCTGCGATTTTGTATGTCAGGCGAGAAAAAATTAGTGCTAGCGTCTTGGAAGCACATCAATTAGCTCTCCAAAAAGGACGATTTAAATATCCAGTGAGACGAATTGAAATGAATTTTTTTCACAAAAGGAGCTGGTCGACAAGACATTTCTGAAAATAACATTTTAGAGGGTGTTCTACCTCGCAAAGTGATTATCGGTTTGGTAAAGTCAGAAGGCTTCCACGGTAGTTATCAATCATCGCCATTTAATTTTGCGCATTTTAACGTTTCACAGATGACACTGCGTGTTAACGGACAAGCTTTGCCGTACGATAGCTTAGAAATGAACTATAGCAAAAAGCACTATCTTCAGGCCTTTTTTTCCATGCTGATGGCTTCAAATGAGCTCTTTCGAGATAACGATCTGGACATATGTCCTGAGAAAGATTTTCCAAACGGCTATGCAATTTATGGCTTCGACTTAACGCCAGACTTGAGCAATGACTGTCACTTCCAGTTGGTGCATGAGGGAAAGCTAAGTCTCGAAATTAAACTGGATCACTCCTCTACATCTAGCATTACCGTGGTTTGCTATTTCGAGTATGACAGCATTCTATCTATATATTCTGACGGTACAGTTTACTATAATGAATAATGTGGCAATTACGCGGTTACTCACTGGTCACAATACCACACAAAATACATTTAAAGGTGTGTTTCCTTCTGATCAAATTCCTTTGTCGAGGCCAAAATTTAAACCCGTATGTTACGTTGCCAATATCGACCCCGCGCGCTTTGCAAGCAGTCATTGGGTCGCCCTGTACTTGACCCCTGAAGGCGAAAATGAATACTTTGACAGTTATGGTCTCCTCCCCCCCCCCATTCTCCCCAGGTTCTTAAAACTGCTAAGATTCGATTATCATTATAACGCAACCCAACTGCAAAGTTTGAAATCGACAGTTTGTGGACAACATTGTGTATTTTATGTCTGGAGAAAAAGTTTGGGAGAAAGTTTACAAAGAATAATAAACTATTTTACAGATGAAAGACACGAGAACGATTTAATAGTAAACCAGATTGTAAAAGACGAATTTTACGTAGATTTAGATGTCGTCAGTCCTGATTTTATTTACAGCCAGATGGCGTCGACATTGCACGGATTCCAGCTTCATCTTAATCTTGCAGGGCTTCGCCGCTATTAACAATGGATGAAGTGGAACATATAAAACTATTTGCTTCAGACTCAGAGGAGGAGGAAGAGGAGGGAGAATGTCCGCCAACGCCGCCTGCAGCAAACAGCACGAGCAACCACGAAGAATTCGTATGCATTAAAAAAACCCATAAGGACGCCTGGATCCCAACCCGGGGTAGTCCAGGCGCTGCAGGTTTCGATTTGTATTCCTTGTCTGAAGTTTATATACACCCTTACAATATTGCCAAAGTTCAAACTGGTATAGCAATCGTCAAATTTCCAGAAACTTATTACGGTCGTATTGCTGCGCGTTCCGGATTGAGTATTGTGTAGGGGCTGCTCGTGTTAGCCGGAGTTATCGATCCTGACTATAGAGGTGCAATCTGTGTGGTACTGCACAATCTGGGCAAACACCAAATCTACTTGCCCCCCCCCCCCCCACAGCAGGGTGGCCCACATTATTTTTTAAAAATTCATGACGCCAACCGTTCTTATGGAAACTGAACATCCGGACCCTGGTACAGAGAGTGCCAGGGGAAGTGCTGCGTTTGGCGAAGCCAGTGGTCTATTTTAAACGTTGCGAGGAACACTTTCGACACCAAATAGCCAAGATGAAAACATTGGGAGGCTTGACTTATAATATAATGACAATGTTAATACTGACTTTACCAAAGCGGTCATGTGACTATAATGTAATGACAATGTTAATACTGACTTTACAAGGACAGCTGTCATGTGACATTATCTTATCCTGTTTATAACGTTAAGGAACATTTTAATTATGCTTGTGTTAAATTGCTCGTTGTTCTGCTGTCGGGGATACGGTAAAACCTGCACGTCGTGTTCCGGCAGGTACAAGGCGGTTGGGCTACACTTAATTGTGTTGGCCTTTAATCCCTCCGTGACAGCAGAACAACGAGTTTGTGTACATCAAATGTAAATGTTCAGGTATAGGTAAATGCGTTAGCGAGGAACACCTTCGACATCGAGAAGCCACGTCGAAAACATTGGGAGGCTTGACTATAATATGACAATGTTAATACTGACTTTACAAGGAAAGCTGTCACCTGACTCTACGTAGTTTTTTATGCTGCTTATAACGTTAAGTGTTAAATTGCTCGTTGTTCTGATATCGGGGATACGGTAAAACCTGCACGTCGTGTTCCGGCAGGTACAAGGCGGTTGGGCTGCACGTAATTGTATTGGCCTTTAATCCCTCGGTGATAACAGAACAACGGGTTTGTGTACCTCAAATTTAAATGATCAAGTATAGGTACATGCGATATAGTTTACTCTACTATTCATAAGTTAACTATTGTGGTAACCACAAACACGGGCCCCAGTGTGCTATTCATTAATGGTTTGAATTTTTCCCGTTCACTATGGAAAGCATCAATGACATAAGAAAGTTGTATATTTCCGAGGCACGCTTGCATAATTTATGCAAGGTGAGTGGCTACTTCCAAAACATTGCCAGCAGCTTGCCGCGTGTTGCTGACCGTGTTTGAGAGATGCAGGTTCCCCCCCACTCCCTGGGGGCCTTACCATTTGAAACGTTCACCACGGGAACCTCAATCTCCGTTATTTACCATCTAGGCTGTTACGACCAGCCTCGACAGGTGGCGAACGAGATACCTCTGCTCGAGGTGTTACACGCGGCAGTATTTTTATCCGCGGATAGTTGGTTGATTTCCACATTAGATGCTAGGTTAAATAAAATTAATATATCCGAAATCTTTGATTCATTGTATAAAACATATGGTGCGGACCACATAGCTACAAAGTACCTGTTCAACAAATTTTATATTTAGTTCGGGTATAAAAAAGATAAAACACTTTCGCTTGTATGTCCAGAAAAAAGATCAAAAAATGCAAAAGACAACATCGCTCCAGGTCTGTTGTTCGCTTCCTGGCGGACCGCCAAGTGGAAACGCTAGCTCAAAATCCCACACATTTTAGTGCTTAAAAGCATTTCCCAAATTGTAACCAAAATATGATATCATATAAAATTCCCGTTGGTCTGTTTATCCCCTTCAGACCGTCTGCCTTTATTACTTGTTTAAATTTTCTGTTAAACCCACAGAGCATTCCCCATATGGGAGATATTCCCATCCGGGAATTATATTTTGTAGCTATGTATCTTGATTCACCCTTGCTTGATATTCTTTTATATCATCACTTTTTAAACTTCCGCAATGTAGTAGATCTGTTAATAACTGTCGAGTGTGATGTTGGATTGTTTTCAACCGCAGAACAAATTATATTTGCACACCTAAATTTTCACTTTGGGCTATATCCCGACCCAATTGTCTGGTTATTTTATGCAGAAATTTATGATTGCGGCGAGCAAACCCTAAAAAATTTCATTAAAAAATACAATTCCGGACTCACTATGTATTTGACCCGTCCACCTCAAAACGGAGCTTGAGCTTTTTGTTCGGGCAAAATAAGTTTTGTTGAACATTCTTTTATTGGATTCGCAAAAACCTTCAACTTACCCCATGCTGTTTCCATCCTGTGCACGCTGAGTGCTTCAATAATAGGACCAAAGGGACACAGTGTCTCTCTCTTGCCGAAACTTGAATTTTTTATAGGGTGCATGCCAATTTAAGTATGAAACATATCCATGAATAATCAAAATGATTTCCCCGGGTGTTGTTGTATCACTAGTATATTGCCACAAACGAGCTTACGTTAAAATGACTTCTTTGATTATTTTGACAACACAGTTACACATGTTCTGTAAACTAAGCGACTATATTGTGTGTTTCAAATTCGGATAAAATACCAATAAGAAAGGCATGCCTTAAATTTGTGCTGATATGAAATTGGTAAAATGTACATTCCCATTTTTTGGTTTGATTTGGTGGAAAAATGCTACTTGCAAAATGCACAAAAAGTATGTTGTTTCTTACAGAAAAGATAGGTACTATGTCTTTCACACACACACACCTTCCCCTTTTTCATAATATAATAGGGTTCTGTTCACATGAGAGTCTAAGATTAATTAGTACTTTTTCTTTTCTTTTCAATAGATCAACATGCCCAAGAAGGGAAAGAAATCTGCGTTAGCCAGGAGAAGAAAATATCATTATACATGTAAACAATCTGCCTCACAGCATGCGGAAGAACATGGCTATGCATTGCTTGTGTTTCACCCACAGTTTCTGTTGGTGAAGTCATCCACTCCGATACATGTAGTGACTCTGTATCTGTGAGCTATGAGGGCACTGGTGATATGGACAGCGAGAAGTGGACTGAGCCTTTGTCAAATGATACATACAGTAACACAATGGACAGTCATGGAATATGCAGTGACAGTGATTCTGTTAGCCATGAGCAGAACTTGAGATGTGCCATTGAGCCCAGTGTTTCGGTGGGTGAAGGCATCCACTCTGATAGATGTAGTGACTTTGTTGCTGTGAGTCATGAGCGGACTAGATGTATGGACAGTGATGAGCAGAATGAGCCTTTGTCTGGATCTAATCCTGATGATGCACAAATATATGAACATTTGAAGCAAAAATGCAGAGACTTATCACTGCCTACTGGTTTTGTAAATATTGATGAATCTGAACATATTAGTTTTGTTAGTCTTTATATGTCCGCATCTCCCAGTGTCAAATTTAATGTAAATATCATGCATGATTTTTCAGCAGAAATATATGTACATAGAAAGAAACTTAGTCCTGATCATGGTATCTGGCTAGGTTTACCAAAGAAATATACAAGTGGCAATGATGTCTCAAAATTATTAACCAAGCTGACCCTGTACAATGTATGTACCGGTAATACTGAGCCTGAATTTGTGGACTTGGTACCAATTGGTGTGGGCATCTCAAACAATGCAAATAAGCCAGTACAGGCCTACAGAGAGGGTGATTTTTACAACAGACATCAAATTTCCATTGGCTGGCTTCGCAACAGATGGTGTGAGAGCCGATATATTGTATCCAGTGTTATGGGAAGCTATCGAATATTTAGAGCTTGATGTGGGCATTAAAATTCTGTTCATCACATGTGATGGGGCATCTCCAAACAGGAGATTTTTTAATCTACAATGCATCACTCCAGTAGATGGTCTTCCAGTTTATTGTGCTGACAATGATTTCACACATGAAGACAGGAAAATCTATTTTGTTTTAGATGTCCCCCATCTAATAAAAACTGCAAGAAATTGTTTATCAAATTCATATGCACATAAGCAAACCCGCAAATTGTGGAAAGATGGTAAGGACATTTCATGGGTTCATTTGGTTCGTTGTTATTATGAAGAACATGTAGAAGGCTCTTTGTACAGTAAAAACGCAAAATTTACTCGAAAGCATATTGATCTTACAGCATTTTCCTGCATGAATGTTCGACTTGCAGCTCAAGTTTTGAGCTCGACAGTCGCCAATGCACTTGAGGAAGCCTAACGGGACATGGTGTATGAAACCACAAAATTTATACGGCTCATAGACAATTTTTTTTATTTAAAAGTCCGTCATTACTTTGCAGGAGAACACCAAAGGAAGAAGGATGTTTTGGGTCCATATTTGTCAGTGGATAACCATAGACTAACCTGGTTAACTGCTGACTTTCTAGGCTATTTTTCGGAGTGGCAACAAAGTGTGAAAAATAGAGTGCAACATTATTCAAAGACAGAAAAAAATAATATGCAGCTGAGTCGTCAGACACTGGAGGGGTTTTATATAACTGTTCACTCAGCAGTGGAGTGCATAAGATACCTGTTGTCGCATGGGGTCAAATATGTGTTGACTGCCAGTTTCAATCAGGACCCGTTAGAGCAGCATTTTGGGCATTACCGTCACAAAGGTGGAAGCTGTGACAATACCACAGTGTATGATGTCTGTAATACCATGAAGCAACTGCGAAATATTGGTTCCCAAATGCTAGTTCCCAGGCATGGCAATACTCGAGGTTTTGTGCATTCCAAGGAACATTGATAATGCCCCTCTCCATAAGAGACCCCATTATGACAGAAGTTAAAATGTATAATGCATCAAGTTTTTGATGATGGTAACAATTAGATAATTTACATATTATTGTAACATCCATTTTACTGTATTTGCAATTGATGTCACTATCTATGGGACAACATAGTATAAACTTCAGTGTCTGTCTTCATATTGAGAATACCAGTGATACATTTGCATATATTATTATTATATATATTTTGAATAAAATGTTTATTGAAATGTATTTGTACTTGTATCTATAATTCTCTTTTATTATTTTCAGAGAAATAATATTAGTGCCAGACTTGACATTAAGAATATTCTTACTTGTCCAAGCAATTTTAATCCAAATTTTCTACAGATAATGTGTACAAATTTCCATTACTCTATCAGTTTCACTTGTCCTAAACAAGAGGACTTGCCTAAGTGTCAGGCCATACATGAAGTCTCAAAATTTGGGATTTGCTTATACTTGTCTGTTTTTAATCCAAATCTTATTGCTCTACAAAAATTTCACTTGTCCTGGATCAGGGAACTTGCCTTAATGCCAGGCCATGTTGTCCTCAATATTTTAGAGTGGCTTATAGAAATGCCAAAATATAGTATGTATAATTAATAAAGCAAAATTTGTTTCATAAAATTGCTTTATTAATCCATCCTGTACAACCAAATTAAATACACAGTATATATATATATATATATATATATATATATATATATATATATATATATATATATACAGTGAAACCTCATTATAACGACACTCAAATATCCGAATTATTCGTTATAATGACACAAATTTTCATGGGAAAAAGTTCACTTTCTTTGTTATTTGATTCATTTATCTGACATATTCAGTTATCTGACACATTTGTTAGGGAACAGATGGTGTTATTATAACGAGTTTTCACTGTATATATATATAGTAGTAATATACTTTATTTCTTTAAAGAGGATCGGACGTGTAGCTAAATATAGCTAATGTAGTGTCCTCTCCTTGTGTACAACCAAATACAGTACTATCTGTCTTAAATACACATCGATGTAAGAAAGAAAAAAAAATACAATACGAGACATATGAACTCGGAACAAAAACGAATTACATGACAATTAACGTAACGTAAAATAAACAGAATAAAACAGACATCATTATGAAGAAGAAAAAATCACATGAATTGTCAGCGACTAACGAAAGTCGTCCTTGTCATCAGAATCGTTAGACAAGATATTTGAGAACCTGTTACTCAATTGTATAAATTTCATAGTAGCATCTAAAATTTTACAATTGGAAATACAAGTGAGATTATTATGACCATATAAACATATTGATACCTTGTCAGGAACTGATAAATTGTCCAATATTATTGCATTCTCACTGGTTTCTAGAATTTCTGTAATCCCTGTCAAGAAAGTTTGTCTTGGAATTGCAAATAAGGGACACTGCAATAGAAAATGGGAAGTTGTTTCAGAGTGATGACCACACATGCATGCTTGGGTATCACACAAATGACGCGTGTAAAGATGGGCCTTTAGGGCGCTAAAATCAACCCTTAATCTATTCATAACCATGTTTAACCTTCGGGGCCCGTGACGGAGATGGTCGAGTCTTGCAGGAAAAAGCAACCGTTTAACATAAATTTTAAATACATTAACGGAACGAGCACTACGAATGTTATTGGGTAGGGAGTTCCAAAGTTTAGACGCAGAAGGAACAAAACTGCGAGCAAACACATTCGTACGAGCAGCTGGTATCTGCCTCTCAGTATCATTGCGTAACAAATAATTATGCCTCTCCGTGTTTTGAATGGGGAGTAACGCACTGAGGTGAGGTGGACAAAAGCCTTTAACCATTTTGAAATAAATTAATAATTTGTAGTATTTCCTTCTATCTGCAAGGCTTGGCCACCCCAAGCACTTTAAAACTTTAATTCTACTGGACGTGTTCATACAGCCTGAAACTGCTAAAGCCGCTCTATACTGCACCGACTCTAAAATACCACTGCTCCTTTGTGTACAATTGTCAATGATTGGGGCAGCATATTCAAGTATGGGCCTTATACCACAAACATATATTGACTCGAGAGCTGATACAGGTAAAATATACATACATTTTCTTAACTTACCAAGGCGACTTGAAGCTTTGGTACAAACTGACTTAATATGAGAGTCCCATGATAAATTGTGTGTAATAATAAGACCCAGGTGTTTGTGTTCCTGTACTCTCTTAACTGGTTCGTCCTTAAATTTTAATTGAGGATAGTTCACTTTTTTTACTTTACGTGAAATAACCATTTCCTCAGTCTTTGAAGGATTAAAACCTACTTTCCATTTGTCACCCCATTCTTGTACTACGCTCAAAGTATCGTTTAAACCTATCACCGTTTGTTCCGGAGATTCTACAATTTCAAGGAATGAAGTGTCATCTGCGAAGATGTAAACTTTACACGTTAAGTCATCTACAAGGTCATTGATGAAGACAAGAAACAGTAGAGGGCCAAGAACACTACCCTGGGGCACTCCAGATTCTATTGATATCCATTCAGAAAATTGTCCATCCAATACAACCCTTTGCTTGCGATTACTCAAGTAAGACTGAATCCATGACAGGAGGGGATCACCTATGCCAAGCTGTTTTAATTTAACAAGAAGACCTCTGTGCCAAACCCTATCAAATGCTTTGGATATATCTAAGAACACCATGCGTACATCTTTTCCCTTATCTAAAGCTGAGCTTATCATATGAACGATATTTATTAACTGGTTAACTGTGCTATCAAGTTTTTTGAATCCAGAATTACATGCCGTAAGAAGATTATTTGCTGTCAGAAAATCATACAACCTGTTAAACACGGTAATTTCGAATACCTTGGAGGCGGAACATAAAAGGGAACAGGTCTATAATTTTTTGTCAGAAAATCTTCCTCTTTTTTGAACAACCCCAAAACGTTAGCTTCTTTCCATAGTGTTGGAAAAGTCGCCTTTTCCAAAGATAAATTAAATAGTTTAGATAAGGCACCGGCAATGTACGGAGCAAAAAGTCTCAATCCTTTTTTCGGAAGATTGTCAGGTCCACCGGTTTTTGACACTTGTAGCTTTTGCAATATATTTAATACCTCATTCTCAGATGTGATAACATTACTCAACTTTTGATCAGTTTTATCTTGAAGAATAGGGGTAGCTTCGGACACATCATCCTTTACCCACTGTGCTGCGAAGAAATTATTTAGTGCATTTGCTTTATCTATAGGGTCAAAGAGAACTGAGCCGTTTTCAATCAGTGGAGGTATCTTTTTGTGCTGACTCCAGCCGCATGCCTTTTTTAAAGTTGACCACCATTTTTTATTTTCTGTAGATTTATTTGATAGAATATTGTAAACTTTTGAAAAATACTCTCTTTTGGCTTTTCTAAGCATGTTGACAACATTGTTTCTGAGTTGACGATATATCCCCCAGTAAATATCTTTGTTTATATCGTTCGTTGCATCGGCCTTCTTTGCCCTCTTGTAGGCTCTATCTCTAACTTTCATACTGTGTCTCAAGGCACTGGTCATGAAAGGTTTATCTTTAGGTCTTATGGTGACTTCCTTATGGGGAATGCACTCATCGGCAACATCCTTAAGAAATGAGGTTAGCCCTGAACAAATACCATCTACGTTATCATCAATGAATAAAGCATCCCAAGGAGCTGATGATAATAATTCATGCATTTTTGCCATGTCAACTTTAGAGTAGTTCCACACAACTTTTTTATAGGCGTTGACATTCCCAAGGGAAAGGTTCGTACATAACAATATTGGTTCATGATCACAGGTTGATATAGTCGCAAGATTTGAAATTTTACTATTTAATGTATCATTCATAACAAATACGAGGTCAAGAACAGATTGCCCTCTTGTGGGTTCCTTCACTAATTGACTTAAGTTGAGACTGAGACAAGTGTTTAAAAAATCCCTTTCAAATGCACTGTTACAGGTTTCAGAACCCCATGAAATGCCTGGTAGATTAAAATCGCCCGTTACAATCAGAGCATGGGGGGATTCCACTGTAGCTTTAGCAATCTGTTCTTGAAAAGAACTTAGAAACTCGTTAAATGAGTCCCGTTCTTGACTAGGTGGCCTGTAAAATGTGGCTACAAAAATTTTATGTTTTTTAACGTTTAACTGGATCCATAATGACTCTAGCCCAGGACTGCAAAGGTCGTCACGAGGCTTGACACTTAAATAATCTCGAGCATATATTAAGACTCCCCCTCCGTGCCTATTTCGATCACATCTCATCGGAGGTTTAAAATCTGGTAACAAAATATCATCATTAGAAATACCTACATCAAGTTTAGTTTCATTAAGACATATAACATCGATGTCATTATGAATGCTCAGACTATGGATTTCATCAAGTTTGTTATTGGCGGTCACACTGTTAACATTCAAATGTAGAACATTCAGAAAGTTAGAGGCCGAAGGACCTGGGTTTGGATGAACATCTCCACATAATGCCAATAGCAGGTCAGTAAGAATGAATATGATACAAGATATAACATAAATCGTATGGGAAGTCGTATTGATCCTGCCCAATAAGTTGAAAGTGTAAGTAAACTGGTCAGATAACTTGCATTTAGAATACTTAATGCTGATTGGCTGAGGTAACATGTATGAGGATACACAATGACTTGATACAACGTCATTCTTTGCCACACAAGCAAATAACACACAAAAAAGTGTCAGCTTGTGACTCCAGCTGGTATTTAATTGCAGTGCCACACTATATTTTATAACAGCAGTCATCCTATACCTTTACTTGGCAGGGATTTCGTTTTCAATACAAGATGTCTGCAAGCTGTGAAATAAAACAATTGTAAACTAATGCATACATGGTGAACGGACGACAATACAAGTGAAAGAGGCAAAATTGGGTTACAAAACAAACCTCGCGTGCATGAGTTTGGGCACACAAGTTTGAATGACCAAAAGGATATACCTAAAGCCCAGTAGAATAATACTACCAAACATGATTTGATCTCCTTGGCAAAAGGGATCAGCGTAAGTGGTACTGTTGTACCTAAAAAAACTGAAAATTGTGGAAACATGATGTGACAAGAAGTTTGTTAACAGTAGGCGCACCATGTGATCTGACCTGGACACGTGACAACAATAAACAGGCTTAAGTATGAAGACAGAAACGTTGACATTTTTACTGAAACAAAACACATAGACCATATAATGCATTGAATCTTAGTAAAGATTAATCACCATGGTGTAAATGCCATTATTGGCATTAAATTTTACACATGTAAACTTGTCTAAATGTCCATAACCGTAAAACTGCAATGTTCAACCAATGGACCACAGAGAGTTAAGTCCAAAATTGGGAAACAAATGATGATTTAGTCGAAGATCTACCGTATAGTCGGGTAGTTACGGTTCGATGCAGGAAGCATACGCGTTAGTTTCAAGAAAACCTCTCAAGATCACTTTCCTGGCGGATTTCAGATGTTCTATGTTCAGATATATATATATATTGGTCTGGTATCATGGCCACCTGTCATTTTTAATGTCCATACTATTATGCTTTTATCTTGTTGAACTAAGTAAACGTTGCAAGAATGGTCCTGTGAAGGGCTTGTTATGTGTGGAAGCTACTTTTTCTTGGCCTTGCTTGTGGTTGTATGCTGTAAAATAATAATAAATCAGAAATTACAATAGAGCATGTTTACAACAAAGGTTGAGGAATAATATATAAAATATTCATGTATCCTGCCTCAAATAAAATGTGTATACAGTATGATATACTAAAAATGTTTTGATCATTCCAATGATTCCTGCAGATTTGGTACTTAAAAAGGACACCTGCAAGTGATTTTTTCAGACCTAACCTTCTTTCAAATCCATTAATTAATATGATTGTTCATATGATTGTGCCATCAAATCGTTATTTTTTATGTATACATGTATCTATGCTGTAACTTCTTTGCCAGCTACTGTAAAACAAATTATATCTAAGATTTATTTAATTAAAACCACTAACATTTAATCAATTAAAACCACACACTTTATCACTATCATTATTGTGCCTTTACCAGATACCAACATGTACAAAATATAAAGTCATTTACAAATTTCAATGTTCAAATATATATGCAGTAATGAAAAATAGTATTATCTGGTAATGCCTTGTTTATCGCTCATCCTTACCTTTTAGATCACCTCTCTCATGAACTTTTTCAACATGTCCACGGAATCCAGTTACTGACAAATATGTTTTGCTGCAAATTGGGCAAATATACGCAGGTTTTGTACTTTTATTGTCCTTATTCTCTTTCCCCTTTACTTTGGAAATGTCTGTTTGCGGCTGCCATTAACGCCACATTTGCGGGACGTTGAAGTTGAACTGGGCAGGAGAACTCTTCATCGCTACTGCAGGAATGGTGATCGTTGTCATAGTCGGTGTATTCACCTAAAAGCGAATCGAGGTCCATATCATCATCATCCCATGCCATAAAATCTTCTTTAGTACACATTTTTGTGCGTCTTTCGATGAAGAAAAGAACAAGCGAGTTGCTGTGTGTGAGCGACCCGGAAGTTACCGTCACTATCAAAACAATCAGTAGTGCGCATGACCGCTGGCACAGTGTTGCGCAAAGGGCCCAAATACGCCCATCGGACCGCTAATACACAAGGGGATTGCTAATTGCAATTAACTGATAACGGTGCTGATAACCGGCAGCCGAGACACTCACTGCTTCTAAGGACCATGCTAGTAGCGAATCCCTCTCAGTATTCCTTGTCTCAGCTATAACTACATATCTAGGCCCAGCCGCGACGTTATATGGAAAGAAAATTGCAACCCTTTTTTATTGAGTTTGTATTAACACTTTTCCTACTAAAAGGAACTCACTCAAAACTATAGATTAACCAATACGGTGTGTAAAAAAGTCAAGTTTTGTAATATCGCCAACGAAGGAGTCCGGAACGACAAGGGTTCTGCTACCCTTGTACTTGCATGGTGGGTGGCGGGGGGGGGGGGGGGGGGCGTCTGTTGTATATTGTTGAAAAAAAGAACCTCCGCGGGCAAAGGTACTCGTCTACTCAGCCAATCACTTTATTATAAATGATGATACTTATCAAATATTATGGCCTATAAATGAGCCTAAAAACACAAGATGGACACATTATCAACACTATCAAACATTCCAACTTCTGTGGTTATATATTCATGTGAAGTCACACCAACGCTCCGTCACCTGGACACAATTTAGTTCGAAAATTCATTTCCTCTATCTACAACAGTTGAAGAGTTATTTGTGTGTGTGTGTATATATATATATATATATATATATATATATATATATATATATATATATATATATATATATATATATATATATATATATATATATATATATATATACATATAGTCAGGCCGCGTTTATCTGGCACCATCTGTTTTTGGTCATTTTGCCGGATTAACAAGGCTGCCAGATTAACAAATCACAGTATAATTCACCAGGATGTATAGAGAATAAGAGACCAAATTTGCACCTAATAATGAGTAAATAAAAACATAATCACATACATGTATTACCAATCATATGAAATTTTAATAAAGAAACGTGCAAATTATAGGAAAAAAGGAAAAATATTCATTCAGTGTGTTCATATCCATATCCATATCCATATGTACAATTAATGTTACATTCAAAATTAATGGAGCGAGCGGTCATAAATGTGCCAACCCCAATATTAATCTCACACATGTATTTGGACATATTTTGCCTTTAATAGCTTATTTTGGCACAAAGAAATCCGAAATGTTTTTTTGTTTACTGCGCTCACTTTTCAAATCTTTTAACTGTTCTTCGATGCGCCAAACTTTTGCTACGTCGTCACCACAAAATCCCTCATTGGATTCTGGTCATTGCAATGAACTTTAGCCATTTAAGGCAGGAAAAATACATCGTCTAATCAACTCGGAACTTGTTTGGAACACGTCAGGTGATTGTTGATTTTGCGCTACGGCACAATCAGGTATGTTATTGCAAGGTATATGCGCCAGTGAATATCAAGTGACGGATTGAAGAGGCAAATTACATTGAAAAACGCTCTTTTGTTCTGCAATTAACATGCCGGTGACTAAATTCAAGGGTGCCGGATTATCATGTAGTAAATTAATGGGGGAAATCCGTTCACAGCTCATTGCTGCCGAATTATCAAGTGACCGTTAAGGGCGGCCTGACTGTATATATATATATATATATATATATAAATATATATATATATATCTTCATGCATTTATCATGTATCTACACACAAGTAGCCGAGTATCACATTAGAAATGCAAAACGTTGCGCATATACATATGTTTAAATGGTGCATTATGACAACTTCCTCTTTATCAGAAAATGGGAGCCTCATTGTTGAAGATTATATATTCATGTGAGGTCACACCAACAATATATATATATATATATATATATATATATATATGAAAATTCATCACTAAATGGCACAAATGTAAACCCACACACGTAAAAAAATATTTCTTACGTCACTGGAAGGACAATATATATATATATATTTTTTGGAAGGGCCTTTAAAACCCTAGAAAAAAAAGGCAAGCAGCGATGAAAAACAAACTTGTTGTAAGTACTAAACAATAGTGTGGACCTTTTAGAAACAGAAGAGTCTAGTTATTCAAATCGTTTGAGTCATACAGCTGTATTTAAGCAACATTATTTCAAGATTGCCTGGAATCATCCATGATACGCCCATAATTGGGTGTTTTGAAACACATGCTGACTTTGACAATCGAGACATTAAAAACCTGCTTTACAGATAATGGACATCCACTCTTTCTATATTTGATCATCCTTATTAAATGCTGACATTGAAATAAATACAATACGTATTTGTAATGTTCTCTAGAAACGTATCTTGTTTTATTATATAGGATTATATGTGATACTTGAAAGATTGCCTTCCTGCGCTATCCGATCATACCCTGTCAACATCCTCTATGACTAAAATGATATTTGTGACATAAATGTATATTAGACAACAGGCATTCTTGGGAAGGATGCGTTACCTCGATGCGCATAGGCGATTTTAGTGTTTTGTGAACACTCTAGCATATGTTCCCTTTTTTCAGAAAATTAAAATGTATCTGTAGGGATAAAACATCCATCTATTTACCGCCTTCTATCTTGGCAAATGTCTGTTCTACGGTTAAGTTTTATTTTATTCTCTTCATTCTACACTTCCTCATTATCTAGCAGTTTTGAGTTCACCTTTGCCCGTCTGCATTGTGGGGGTACTCAATTCAGTTCTTTTTTTTTTTTTCTTGTTCTTTTTTGTTCTTTGTTTTTTTTTTTTTTTTTTTTTGGTTTTTAGCAGCAACTTTTTCTATTTTGTCATTGTTTTGGACCGTTGCCCTTTACTGGCTGATGGCAAACGTCCAGCGATATCATTGGGAGTAAATGCACCACAGATCATGTTTGTGATGTTAAGGCGTAATATTTGAAGTGTTGAAATACTTCGCATGCACTATCTACCTGTGCAGTATCTTTTTCTAATACAAGCAGACCTTCCATGGTTGAAAGTGCATTGTTGTAGGTAAAATACGATCCAATTAGAATGGTCATATTTCTAACAGTATGTATAATTTATTGTGCTCCAACAATTTTATTTGTTTCCTTTTTCACTCACAGATTTGTAACTCTTTACAGACTTTACGTAGGCTTGTGTGATGTTATGAAATGTAACTTAATATTCATAAATGCACTAATGATGTCGAATTTTCACAACATTTACATGTGAAGTATGACAAAACGCAGAGGGATGACCCATGCAAAGCAATGATTACACACCATGGTGGCAAGTTACGCCAACAGGCAATTTCCATACGCGAAAGTAAACCCGGGGGCAAGATGAAGTAAGCTGCGTTTTTTTTATATTTTTTTTTATTATTTTTTTTTTTTTTTTATTTTCCGCTTCCGTGTTCTATAAATCCTAAGTGAATATACCACCATATATTAACGACTGTGCATCAATGGTATAAATCCATACATCCCGGACTATAAAATGCAAAGGTATTAACAGCAGGGAATTTCTGTAGTGGGAGGCAGGGGATGCATGTTACAGAGAGAGACACTTATAATTTTTGCAAGGTGTTGTTATAATTGAGATAAAAATTAGTTAAACATTGTTTATCATAGCTACAAAGAATGCAATGGTGCAATGGAAGCTAAAGACAAGGTTTCAAAGTAAATAGAGATGGCGCCTGACATAAGTTGATTCGACGTGTACAGATCAGTGTAGGCGAAATGCAGAATCCAAACGTGATCAACAAAGACAGATATGTATATTTACTGTACAACCTGTACTCTGGCAGTTGCAACTCTACTCTAAAAATATAAAACTCTGCAGTAAAGGTTTATATAAATTGAGAGAAGGTCAAGGCTTGTTTTTGACCAAAACTACTTTTTGGTAGGTGTTTTTTGTTTTTGTTTTTTGTTTTTGTTTGTTTGTTTGTGTGTGTGTGTGTGTGTGTGTGTGTGTGTGTGTGTGTGTGTGTGTATGTGTGTGTGTGTCAGTGTGTGTCTGTGTGTGTGTTTTTATTGTTTTTTTTTGGGGGGGGGGGGGGGTGATGAGAAGAAAATACAATATAAAGTGTTGCAAAATTGTCTCCCCAAATCAAACAGGACACAAATGTCACCTGAAAAATGAGACAATTCCATAAGCTGCATCTCTCAGTCAATGGCATACACCATCCAATCAAAAGTGTTCACTGCGATGTACCATTTTTCAATTAATATTTTTGATTGGGTCGCGCGACAAGACACCTCCCTGAATCACAAGGTTGCTATGCAAGAACCACCACATCAGAAGAAAGGTTCAACACACAGGCTGATGGGTCATTGTGTTTAAATTAGTGTATCTTTGATCTGTATATAATGCTTGGCCTACAGCTAAACATGAATGTTTTGTGTTGTCCTGTATCATTCCATAATTATGGGGTTAACAACTCTGCGTTATATCTGCCTAGATGCGCATATGGATATGGTATATATGATGAGATTATTTCCTACCCATTATGGGAGAGAGCATGTTGCGTTATCATATTGAATCTGTTAAAATATCGGACGAGTACCGTGAACTTTATGAGCTTGTTTTCAAGCCCTAGACAGGGGCAGCTGCTACCGTGGAGAAACCGTCTGACCGAAAAGAAAAGTAGTCGATATCAAGGTGCCACTTACCACCCCATATGCTCCATGAGAAGCAAGGCTCAATCTCAAGTTAATATAGGCTGGGTGTGGTAGATGATTCAATGCTGCATATTTTCATGTTTATTGATTTTTGGTAGGATGCTCAATGTTTAGCTTAGTATCAGATGTTTAATGTAAACAACCGCTAAGACGATAGAAAATGCAGACATCAATATAGAATACATCCAGTCATCTTGTTTCTGTAGAGAGTACGGACGCCAAAGTTACATGGTGCAACAATATACAACGTGATACTCCGAATGACCTACTTCGAGTTTTTTTTTATTTATGTACAGACACTCTGTCAGTGTGCTAATGATCTTGCCAATGTAGCAAGAACCTTCTGTCTGCCCTGATTGTGCGTTTCTAATGATTTTTACATTAAGGATAATGATAAGAATCTAAAGTTTACATCAGTGAATGGTGTTTGAACATTACAGAATGTCGTCTGAAAGTGTGTACATGAGATGAAAATGCACCTCCATGACAACTGCTGCAGACAGAGAGGTTTTTGTTTGTTTGTTTGTTTGTTTTCTTTTAGGATTATGAGTCCCATGTATTAGCCATACTCTACCAGTTTGCAGTTATAACGCTACTCGTTGCTCTCTGAGACTAGCGAAGCATTGGATTCCGCATCCTTTATGTCTAAACTCCCTACAAATATAAGCAGAATTGTTTAATTGACAACTGAGCCACAGATTCCCTATGGTTTCCATAGGAATTTCCCAGCGTGCTCTCATTATGTAAATCTCACAGCTAATTTCCAAATATTTTGGATACACATGTGCAGCTCATCTCGATCTGGAGAAATGGTTAAAAAGGTAATTTATGGGTTCGATGCAAGTGTGCCGTTGAAGGCTGTCCTGAAAGTGGCCAGTCATAACAAAAACAAATGAAATTCAAGTCACATATCTGTAGCGACAGCATTTATATAAAAAAATCAATAAGATGAATATATATATATATATATATATATATATATATATATATATATATATAAACAAAAAAAAAACAAAAAAACAGAAAAACAAAACCCCCCACACACACAAAGAAAGAAAACACGTCTTGCTTTTACAATAAAAGAATACACGAGTTCAAGTCCTAACTTTTTCAAAAATAATTCAAGTGGTTATTTGGAATCAATATAACGACAGAGCAGGATTTTATTCAATAAATTACATCCTTATGTACTATCCTCTGAACAATGCCGTGTGAACGGCCCAAGCATATCTGCATTCTCCCCCCCCCCCCCCCAAAAAAAAAAGATCTTGAATTCACCTCGTGCTTCACCAACAGTGTGAAGGACACAATGTGTAAATCCTTTTATTTTAATTTTTTTTAATTTTATTTTTTAATCAAACAGACCTGCATATGTTTACAATTATCTCCCTTGTAAACCCTAAAAGGACACGATGTTAATCCCTTTTTCTTGCTCAAATATCAATGAATTATTTTATAAGTTAGAAAAGCCAGTATAAAGTAGAGGCTACACAAGGATATTTGCTCCAAAAGTGAATGCTATCAGTGTGCTCTCAAAGCTTTATTGGATGCTACTGTAGCATAAGCTTAAGAACTGATGGAGTGAGGGAAACATCTACCTCATTTTTTTTCTTTATTAGCATTAATTAAAATTCGAGAAGTTTTGTTTGTGGTCGATAAGGAGATCCTGCAGCACAAACCTGTGGGTTTAATTTGAGATAACATATCTATATATAAAAGATTGCAACCTTCTCAAGATGTAACTCTTGCGCATTCACCTTATGCATAAATTTAAATGATACAACCCTCTTTCATGGGTCGTCGGATGCAGCTAAGTCACAAACATATGAATTGAACATGGAATAACACCTCTGTCTATTATATTTTTGACGTTGTTAAATTTTCGTGGTTTTTTTTGTTTGTTTTTGTTTTTGGTTTTTATATACATATATATATATATATATATATATATATATAAAGCCCAACAATTTGGACCATGGTTAGTTGGATACAAGTCTGTCACAAAACTATAAATTGATGTTAGATTGACACATCTGCCTAATTTTTTTTAAACAATCCAAGATTTACAATTTTGTGCATATACCTAATCTGCAAAACTTAAATTGTCCAACTCTGGTTCATGATTTATTTAATGCGGCACAAACTGGCAAATAAAAGGTGGAACGGCGCTTCCTCTATTTTTTACTATCTTCAGGCGTAAATGCGGCAACAGGTTTTTCTTTGAGCAGGTTAACTGGACTGTGCCCGAACGACAGGTAAAAGCTGTAGACTCAGTCGTCAAGTGACTATAAATGGCTTACCTCTTTCATGCCAGCTGCAAGTGAGGTCGAATATTTACAACGAGCTACTTTGAATTTTAATGGGACTGCAAGATTCAAGGTTTTTTTTTGTTTTTTTGTTTTTTTTTTTTTTTGTTTTGTTTTGTTTTGTTTTGATTTTTTTTTTTTTTTCGTATAAAGACCTTTCATTCAAGTAGCAGCAGTACCTACTACAATTACCTGTAATGTAATAGTGCAGTTCAACACCTTTCTTTGGTGCGCCTTGCGCAAGGAAAGCGGCCGACTCTGCCCAAAATGTATGCTGAAAGAGTTCATAAATGCAAATGACAACCGTTAAATACATATAATAAGCATTGAGAGTGAGTACTTACCTTAGATTTTCTTAAACCAATGAAAATTAAAGAGTTTGCATAAAGGAAACCGTGATGTGGTATTCTAGATGCGCTATACTCATAGAAGTATAACTGCTGTTGGAGCATAGTGAGTTCATCCTTGTCATTCACAGCAATCAGATGGTACTTTTTCGTTCTACACATTGACTCTGCATTGTCCCAACTCGTTTCATGCAAAATGCGGACGCGTTTCCCACGTTCAAAGAAATAATCTCCAATACTATAAAAGTCATGTAACTGGTATTTATATTCAAAATTAATCCTGCCATGTTTTAAACAAATGGACGGGAAATATACTTTTCTTGGAAAAGGGAAATGAAGGTCTGCAAATAACTTAAGTTTTATTAAGCAGGGCATGGCAGGTGCCTGCGTGCTTTTAACTGTGCATCCCATAACTCCGGCAAAAATCCATTTCATTTGAAAATTTGGGGTAGTTTTCCAGGTCCATTTCATCTTCAGAGCCTGTGTAGTTCCACGCATGTTCAACGGAATATTAAATTGTTGATTGAGGGACACTTCCACAATCCATGGCATGTGACACAGTTTGTTTGTTTTTATATATTGGATAATAAGCTGCAGTTGGTACGGGATAAGCGATTCCAACCTTGAAAATTTTATGCAAAATCTGGAAGGAGGGAGGTTATAATTTAAACATCTGAAAATCCCCCTCTGCTGTGAAAATATGTGTGCTGTTTTATTGAAAGACTTTGTGACGCACAAATCATACAATCCCACAGAAAATACCAATTGATCGTTATCGACAGAGCATGGAGGGAACCGAAATTTTACCTGGATTGTATTTGAGTGAGTCAATATCAATGGCTGATTTTGTTTTTCAATGCATATGGAATGCATAAGGCCGTCCTGGCGCAAAGTTTTTATATACATGGGACACGCGGACAACCTAAAATATCCATTACTGTGCATCCTAACATCGACACTAATGTTTTTATTGAAAGCTGATGACAACACATTCATACGTTTCGATTCATCTTGCACGCTGGCAAAGTTAACAATAATAAGAACACAAGGCATGTGTACTCCGAAGACATGTGTAAATACTTTTGTGAATGACGGACCCGCTGGAAATGAAAGGGGCGAGATGTTATCCTTATCTTGATAATAGAGTGAGTGACATTTAGTTTGAGAAAGTAATATTTTAAAGCTTGCACGTTCCGATATAGACCAGAAATACTCAAGCAAAATTATAATGCTTGCAGTAGATAAAATAATCATGTTTCCTGACTTTTTACAAACTGGGCCCAATCTTGGAGATTCAAGGGAGTCACCATTGTAAAAAAGTAAACCAGAAAATAAGCAGTTTTGCTTTGTCTGTCTTTTTGCCATAATGTATTCTACAATTACAACTTTAATACGATGAAATTTGGCTACGCCCAGTCTGACCCAATGCATTTGTTCGCATTGATCACCAGCTAGCTTAGAACTCAGATTTGTGCTGCCAGAAATCATCAGTGCGGTCGACTGTATATTTGTTTTATAAAGATGTAAAGGAAGTCGAAAATAAAAAGTAAGGACGATAATACCTACTTGGCTTCTGCAATATTGAAGTCTTATGGAGAAGACATGCCAGTTGGTCTGGTAGCATTTTGCGTGATGATATTTTGAATTCCGAAAGAGTTTTAGTACAGTCAACGTTCTTATCCTAAAAGAATTTACTGTATGTAAATTGATATAATTTTCACATGAGGAGGAAATATAACTTATAAAAGATACAAACCACTGAGTCCCTGTTTTACTTTTTTTGGTCCAGAAAACATCAAGCTGACGCAATTTTGTTAAGAAGTTGGGTATATACAGGCTCATATTTATAGTCATTCTTCTCCAGTCAATATGGATTTTTTTTGTATTGGACCTAAAGACCCGCCACTTATATGTCAATAATACATACGTTCTTGCATATTGCGGCATAGCAACAGCTTCAACAATGGATGAACCTAAAATACACCCTTCATAAACCCTTACTCTGTTTGTTGATGACGTATGATTTATATGTTGTTGATTACCACAGAGAATTCCATTTTTTCTAATCGCCTGGTTAATATCCGAAATGTGTAAAAACATGACTTTACATTCACGGGCATATAATAAATAAAGACTAATAACATGAACATGAAGTAACATGGTTTGTGGAGCTATCAACACAACATTAATTCCCGATAATTGTACCACAAAATTGGTTGTATGATGCACAATACCACAAGATTTCTTCAGTATTCCTCCCGGGTTCAAGTCAGAAAATATCGCTTTTCTGTTCTGCTTCATATTCTTGCTATGTCCGTTAAGCGTGTAGTACCCACAAAGCTTACTTGTATCTTCGCCCAACATATGCAATATGATAGTCATTTTATCAAAAGAAGAATATTTTAGAATGATTTCTATTATTATTTCTTCAATGATAATCTGGTGTTTAAGAACGTTTGGAATGAACACTGCTTCAAAAAGAGCCATGAAATATCTATTTCTATGAAAAACACAAATGCTGTTTTCAGAGGACAAGATAATAATGTTTCGAACAATAGAAACAGTTGTTCTAAATAGAGTTAATTTTGGGTTCATGCAAGTACCAATTAACAAAAGGAGCCCAAATTGCAAGTGTTGCTGATGGAGAGGGTCTGAGGCATAACCCGTGCGAATAATAGTGAGGTTTATGTTTAAAGACGTGAACGTTTTCATCTTAATACGATAAAAAATATTCCCATGTCCTTTCGTATTTATCGCGCCAAAGGGGTATTTTTCTTGAAAAATTTTTACTGGACAAAAAATCCGGCCACAGTAATATTTCTTTACTTTATATTTGTGTCTAGTTCTCCTTGGCAAATTGAATTGTATACACAGGTGTAAATTATAAAGGAAGTTGAAGTTGGATTTGGTAAGTTTGGATTGATGCAAACACATTTGAAGAATAAACACCTTAAAGTTATCCCATCTTTGTTTTTGTAAATGTATACAACTATCTGCGACATTAAATATGGAAAGTTCGTCCATTTTAGAAAAAGCATCCGTGGCACTCGAGGGCAATTAAATGATAGATATCTGATCACAAACGTACTTGGTCGCATCCTCACAATGAGACTTACACAATGGATTGTAGAATGTAACTTTCAAAGTGGAAAACATCGAATAGTCTTTACTGGTAATAATATGAAAGTTAAATCAATTGAAATCAATTGTGCTTCCAGTGATGTATGCTAGAGTCGTTGATATAGGACAACCATCAGTGTGATGATATCACTGGACATTCAAAGTAATACCGGTTGACAAACATACCAAAATCTGATTGGGTATGTATACGTATTTCACCTTGTTCGCATTTGTCAATTTATATGGCAGTCACTTTACGGAAGCGGTGAAAAGGTTTGATACCTTGTTATTTAGACGTTGGGTTTGGAGGTCGGGGGAGCATGAATTACGTCGGTTGCCTCACTATCTAATTTGATTATTTAAAAGAATGTACAAGACATCCAGCATCCCGAACAGCCAAAAGCCTTAGGTGACTCAATACGCCTCACTCAGAAACTCCATTCTAATCAGATTTTACACGATGCAATCATATGGTGAGAGAAGATATGAATAAGTGAATAAAGAAACGCAAATGCTATTAAGTATTCCTTGGTTTACTAGGTATTTCAGCAAAGATCTCCCAAGGGAGGATCTGGTATAAGTGGAGAGTACCCATTTTTTGTGTGGACGATTAAGTCTGCACTTTCTGTCACGCTATGAAAAAATATATTATCCCATTTTTGCACAATGATTGATACATTCTGCCTGGAGTCATCAAAAATGGAACCCGCGAACGCTTATATTCTGGTTGTTTTGCAAATTTGCCTGCGGCCACCTTGACAAATTTCCTTCTTTCGGCATTATCCATTGCTGCTGCTAGACGCAGCTGTATCACATTCCTTTTCAAATAACATTGTTTAAAGGGTAAATCGACCATGTGCATTGCGTATATGTAAATATGACCAGTGTATAACAGCTACTAGCCAATCAAATGGAAGGAAATTTCACAAAATGGTATCAACTACTATAGTCATCTCTGTAGTATATCTTTTTTTTTTTTTTTTTAGAAAATCAAGTAGCATGTGGTGCAGCAATTCACGAAACAGATTTTTTTGCTGCACATCCAATTTCTTTGTATCCATAGTTTTTGCGGGATTGGACGTTTTTTGACATTTTATGGCATTCTTTTTAGCTTGGTGAGCTTTTCACACTTATTGTGCAGAAGTCACCCCTTTTCTGTTCAAAAATTAAACCAGAGAAATTGAATGAATATATATAAATATATATATATATATATATATATATATATATATATATATATATATATATATATATATATATATATACATATATATATATAAATATATATATATATATATATATATATATATATATATATATATATATATATATATATATTGAGAGAGAGAGAGAGAGAGAGAGAGAGAGAGAGAGAGAGAGAGAGAGAGAGAGATAATGCTAATCTTTATCGCTGAAGGCCCGCCCTCTGGTGGCCATTGTCAAGATCACATACTACATACTTCAGAATCAGTGCATCAAGATGTGTACACCAGGTCCGGGCGAGACAAAATTATAGTTTGAGTATAATAAGATATATCAATATAATATTTACGTGGAAGAAGACAAAACAAAAAGAAAACATATTCCCTGGTTTGACACTAACTATGGGTAACGAAGCATGTATTTATGTGATTTATTACATACTTAAGGACATGATGATCTCCAGTGTGGCCTGCCATTAGAAAGATGGATTTGTCATCTTGCGTTAGTGTGCCGAAATTGTATTCCTGCAGTTGACTATTCAGTTATTTTCTAGATATATTGCACATTTCACAGCATGTAATCAATCTTTCATTTGTGATTTGTTACAGTGACAGCAAAGCTTGTTTTCTGCTGGAGTATTATTGTACCTCCCAGACAGGTCTTGTGCGCTAATTATAAATTGGATGAATTTTTTACGTTTATGCAGTAGACTATTCAAATTAAGATATTCTTCACCAAATTTATGTTTAAATTTGCAGTAGTTCCTAAATTAGGTAACATTTCTGTTCACACCGCAGATAAGATCTAACCATTGTTTCATATGGGCAGCAACATTTGTCTTTGCGCTTTTGTAAACAGCGTGTGACCATTGTTATCACCGTTTTACCAGTCTCTGGATATATCAAACTTGACCAACGCATTTTTCAAAAATTGTGTTCAGCACACAAAATTCGTTTTTAGCAAAACATAATTTTTCTTGAGGCAATGTGCAACCAGACTGTCTGGATCACGTGTCTGTAAGTTAACCAAATATTAATCCAATATTTCACACTGTGTCGAAAAGCGTAGATCAGCATTCGGTACCTGTCCAGTTCACCTTATACAGCCAGAGCACAGGAGACACCTAAAGTAAATCTGTAAAATTTAGAGTGTACTTGCTCAATAGTTACGTTTTCACATTTACTCATCAGACTATCATCTTCTGGCCCTGTAGTAAATATGGGGCCCAAACGTCCCATCTATAGGTAATAATTGGTGCAACTAGCGAGTCAAGCCGTTTTAGCACCACATCAACATCTCCATCAACAAGACAGCATCTTAGCTTGAATAAAACTGTTGATGCTTTTTCTTTTAATTTGTTAATTGCCGAGTTAAAATTTCCAGCGGGAGAGAAGTTAGTACCTAAGTAGTAATAGTTGTTTACGCTTTTTAGTTCTGGATGTTTGTAATAAAATATGAATTTCTAAATAGCATCACCTCCTTCATTAAAAATCATGATACTGGTGTTTCTAAGGTTTATAGTTGTGTCTCATTGGTCAGATTATTGTTGTACAGTCAGGCCGCGTTTATCTGGCACCATCTGATTTTTGGTCATTTTGCCGGATTAACAAGGCTGCCAGATTAAAAAATCACAGTATAATTCACCAGGATATACAGAGAATAAGAGACCAAGTTTGCACCTAACAATGAGTAAATAAAAACATAATCACATACACGTATTTCCAATCATATGAAATTTTGATAACAAAACGTGCAAGTTATAGAAAAAAGAAGAAAAACTTCATTCAATGTATTCATATCCATACGTACAATTAATGTTACGTTCAAAATTAATGGAGCGAGCGGGCATGAATGTGCCAACCCCAATGTTAATATCACACACGTATTTGGACATATTTTGCCTTTGACAGCTTATTTTGGCACAAAGAAATCTTATTTGTTTTGTTCTGTTTACTGCGCTCACTTTTCAAATCTTTTAACTGTTCTTCGATGCGCCAAACTTTTGTTACGTCGTCACCACAAAATCCCTCATTGGATTCTGGCCATTACAACGTCTAATCAACTCGGAACTTGTTTGGAACACGTCAGGTGATTGTTGATTTTGCGGTACGGCGCAATCAGGTATGTTATTGCAAGGTATATGGTCCATTGAATATCAAGTGACGGATTAAAGAGGCAAAATTACATTGAAAAAAGCTCTTTTGTTCTGCAATTAACATGCCGGTGACGAAATTCAAGGGTGCCGGATTATCATGTAGTAAATTAATGGGGGAAATCCGTTCACAGCTCATTGCTGCCGAATTTCAAGGGTGCCGAATTATCAAGTGACGGTTAAAGGCGGCCTGACTGTAGTTTGAATGGTGCCCTCTGCAGGCCACTGCGTGTGTCAGAAAGCAGTACAGGTCATCTGCATACATCATACAATCACTTGTGCAGTCAGATAATTCCACTATATTGCACGTAGTGCCAAAACTATGAGGTCGATCATACAAAAATAAGTTAAAGAGACCTGGGCTTGGACGCATCCTTGCTTGACACCAACATTGTAATTGACACTCTCAGTATTGTTATGACTAGTTTTGACTGAATAGGAGCCTGCAGTATACATATTCTTGATTAAGGATAAAAAAGTGTTCACCGATGCCACATTTTCAAAGTTTATAAGACAGGGCTGGTTGTCCGACGGTGTCAAAAGCTGACTTGAAATCCACAGAGGAAGGAAAAGCGCATTTCCTGGGGAGCTTGTTTATATATTTATTAATGATAGTTTTCAAAGTCAGAATGTGGTCAGCTGGTCGGTTACCAGGCCTGATACCTGTTTGGGTTTAGGTATTTAATTGTGTTTTTCTCTGGAATAAGAAAACGTGTTGTTAGATATGCTGCAAAACAGTTTACAGATGTGGTTCGAGACTGCAATGCCACTATATTTATCGGGGCAGTGGGCACTGCCTTCTGTATGTACTGCGGTTAGTGTATTGATATTCCATGCACTTGGAAATGTTCTGTTTATTAAGACTTTCTTGAAAACGGCAGTAATGGTGGGTGGCAAAATGTCTTTCCCCTCTTATTCATTTCCTTTTTTGTTCCGTCATACCCAGCTAATTTATTGTTTTTCAATTTTGATGTGGATTTCAGGACTTCATCTGCAGTAATAGCAAAATTCAGTCAATTGAATATTATGTTTCCATTTCCACGAATATAATTCTCAACACCTAGGTCATGGTAATTTCGAGGCTGGTTGAGGAGTTTTAAAAAGTGATGCAGCCAGTAACCTGGGCTTTTAGGATTTCTAGTGCTCCTAGATTCTTTTTTTTATTTTATTTTTTGGTTAGATATTTACAGATATTCCCAAAACGTTTGGGGCTCATTTCGGTGTGTAGAATACAGGCTATCAACAAGGCCTTTCTGAAAAAGTTTTTTCTTTCTGTTTATCAATTTTTAATATTTTTTCTTTCTTTTCATGTATGTAAAAAGAAGATTTAAGTTAAATGGATCAGAATGGAACGAAGTTCCTACCTTTCTCAAATTCTTGTATGGATAATTGCAAGTTTGTTCGAACAATTTTTGTGTATCTTTTCCCTGTGTTGTCGAGGGGGCCTGATTTTTTGTGTTAGCAATTTCTGCTTCCGAGTAGATGATGTTAGTTAGATTACCAACTGATTCATTGACTGTGCTATAACCCAGACCAGGGGCTTCAGTTTAGTATTTGATTTGTTTACTTTCACATGCAGAGTGCGAGATAACAGTCCTTGGCGGAATTTGACATCATCCCCATTTCTCCATATGAATTTGGGTATGTTCGAGCAGGGCACATGTTGATCAGTCGTGATAATGTTGCCGGTGCTCATGCTGGATGACAGCGAGCAGTGTATAAAACAAGGGTTAAACTGTGCACATGAAAATAACCTAGCCTATCCCACAGTTACTGTTGTGCAAACATGCAATCTATAACACTAGGTGCACCATTATAATTAAACGCAGTGTGGAAACCTCGCAAATTCCCAAATAACCTTCCATTCATGATTCGGAGGTCAGAGGCTTTGCAAACTTCCAGTGTTTTTTTTACCATGTGCATCAGCATCAGAAGAGACCATATCGTTTCTCTCAAGAGGAATATGAGAATTGTAGCTGCACCCCTCAAGTAAAAACATATGTTTTGTTGGCAGTCGGCCAAAGTAGAGTACATGGCTATATCTTTATCAAGTTGCTCAAATATTTCTTTGCCTTTCTTACTGTAAGAAGAAAACTGTGGGCTGATATAGACACTTGCAATATAGACATTGGCTAAAGAATACACAGTTTAACTTTAGTCAAACAATCTTGGAGTTTTTAACAGGGATGTGGCTCCTAGCTTCAGAGAATATAGAATCAGAGGTTATTTTAGGGGTATTAGTTATCTATTTCTCCCTTTGTACATATATGCCTGTTTTTGTTAATTCAAATTTCATATCATACGTGTCAGTGTCTGTGTAAAGCCATCAGAAGCAATGACTTCCTGTACAGTGTCATCACAACGGCTTTTCACCTGTGGCAAGAAGTAAAACAATTTCTCACCCATTTTCCAAGATTTTACAAACTAGAACATGGTATACCGATTTCAATCCGAAACATGCACGGAAAGTGATTATAATGCTGCAGATATATTGCACTTCCTCCTTAAATTTCATAGAGAGCTCTACTCAATCCTAGTTTTGCCTCTCTTAAAGTCATATAAAGCAGATGAGTTGAAATGTTGTAGCTGTAACATTTCTGGCAGTACAGAGATTCATTAAAAATAGAAGGATTTTCTGACTTGTAACTACAGACAGTTGTAGTTAGGTACATATCACTTTGAAAATTCGGTGGAACTTCTAAACGTGAAGTCTTGTGTTTGTGCTGAAACATGACCACCATTATAGGCAACATGAAAAAATCTTGTTCAATCAGTACACCCCTTGGACGTTGTAATCACGTAGGTAACCTTCTTTTTTTCAGCAAATTAGTTCCAGTGCACCCTTAAGCAGTCTCAAATCTCAATGGGTGTAAGTCCGCCACCAATTCCAAAGTACCTGCATTAACATTCATTCTCACCAATGAGTGCATAAGTTTAAACACTCGTTTCACATAAAAACATGTACTGGCGCTTAACGGAAAGGTGCCCTGGCCATATCCCTACCCCGTTTAATGAAAATCCAATGAGAAATATTTAACATGTCGAACATTGAAAAAAAAAACTGCAACATTGAATAAAAAAAAGGAGAAACAAATAAAAAAAGAAAAAGAAGACACAGACACAATAAAAATGTTGGGCCAAAATAAGGTACATGCCTACACGTGGAGTTTCAAGTAATTTTACAGGATAAAAATATAACAGTACACATATTTGTAAATCCTTTGTACACATGCGTAAATGTACATCACATATTCATGTCAATAATGTTTTTTACAAATTGCAAAGCTCATTATTGACCATGTTTAGGGCTTATGGGAGCCAAATGGTAAACAACAATACAAACATATATAGACAAAATAGATATATAAATAAAACATACAATAATGAATTCTCAGTGCATGGTATATCCACCTACCACATCACACATCATAATAGACCTGGGAAGTTTTTGTATAACTACTTAGTATAAAGTGAAACCCTCCACAATGAATTTTGCCACAAGTCCGACTAATTCACCCTCAAAATCTGATCAAATGAAATATTCGTTATCATCACTTTTTGCTTCAAAATAGGCACATTACCAGAAAACTTAAGCATACAAATTTTTAGGTGCAGTATTTAACTGCGGCCACTTAATCGCATAATTGGTTTCATCGTTTTTTTTTTTCTTCTTCTTTTTGCCTTAACTCACAGTACCTGGCACTTCTGATTACACATGGTCGGCCATATCTGCCCCCTTTGTATTTCTTATATGTGTGCATAGTTAGGCAGCCAAAGCTGTTTTTTTTTTGGTCTAACCCTGCACCGACTGATAAATTTTTTTTCTCACTTGATTATATATCCTTAGAAACTCTATAATGAATATCCGGCGGATATCAAGAAGATATCCTTGAGCAATCTGAGAAACTTAAGATGACTGCCAAGATCGCGGGCAGTGCCCCGAGAACTTTTTAACTTATGTCCCTAGAATTTCAAGCAATACCATTTTTCATAGGAAATCAATTGTGATGTCCCCAGAAATGAAATGTGGGATGATTTACTGTTTTCACCTTTTCTGACCATTGGTGCATGTGTGTGAGTGTGTCTGTCCACCCATATGTCCACCCCACATCTTGTGAAGAAGCTATATCATGAACCACTGATTATAGGTATATCCACTAAGTGTTTTTGTTATAACTTTGAATTTCTTGAGGTGAGTATATCTTTTCGACCTTGACCTAGTTTCCAAGGTCATAGGGTATAATGTTTTTGTCAGGCTTCTGTGTCTTATAAGATGGCCATTTTTTACCATATTTCTAGCTTTCCTCTACCCGCAACTGCCGAGCTTCTCCTACTGTTATGTCATTGATATTATGTGTTTCAGAAATGGAGACATCTACAGGAGTGATGATGGTGTAAATAGCAAAGTAGCATAGTGTAGAACAGTAGTTGACTAGTATTAGTGCTTCATTGGTGGTGGACACTCAGTACAAATGAAAAAAAAAATGGATCAAATTTTGCTACCATTGCTCTGACAATGATAGAATGCAGGTGAGCCAGAGTGAAGAAGACAGATTGCAAAATATTATAGAAGCCAGTAAAATTCAAGGTGATTACTTACAAGTAGAACTTCAAGAACTACTGAAACAAAATCCCACATGCCAAGTAAAATATCATACAATTTCACTTGAAATCTTTACACACGTCCACCGTTTTTTACTTTTGATACATGAAGACAGTATGAATCAAAACTCTGTTTTGTTGGTTATTGCACTCATAACAAACGGGGCCAGAGGTTACTAGCACATGGCCCACCGGTGGGAGAAATCATTCAGCACTTCTCCATAACCACAGTAAATGACTTGTACCCTTTTTTAGCTCAGGTGATCATATCACCTGAGCTGATACCATAGGCTCAAATTCGACGTCCGTCCGCCGTCCATCGTAAACAAGTTTTACATTTTCAACTTCTTTTCCAAAATCGCAGGCTAGATCTGCTTCAAACTTGGTGGAAATGTGCCCTGGGTGGGTCTCTACCAAATTTCTTCAAATGGGCACGGCCCAGTGATTTCTGGATTTTTAATGAATTTGTTTGTTCTTTTTTGGGCAAATCTTAAAAAAATCTTCTTAGGAACCGCTTGCCCAATTGTTTTGATATCACACAGGAACACTTCCTGTGACTCCTAGGTTTTAATTTGTTCACCTGGTGGCGCTGCAATTTTTCTATTTTTTTAATGATTTTTTGGTGTCTTATAGATATTTTCGACTTCTTCTCCAGAACCGTCACTCAGATTAAGCTGAAACATGGTGGATATGCTCCTTGTAGAAGGGTCAAACAAAGTTGTACACTATGAGGGAATCCTGCGGAAACCTGAGTTTATATGATTTTTTTGCAATTCGGGTACTTATGGGTCAATGCAGCTTTCCTGTTGATAACTATGGAAGTCAATGAGCATTCTAATGCTAAATCACACTTTTGACTTCTCCAAAACCGTCATCCAGTATAACTTCAAACTTGGTGGCAATGTACCTTGGGTGGGTTTCCACCAGGTTTGTTCACATGGTCTTGCTCCAGTGATATTTTTCATTTTAAATGAATTTGTTTGGGGTTTTTTTTATACAAATTTGAAAAAATCTTCTCCGTAACTGCTTACCCAATTGCTTTGATATCACACAGGAACACTCTCTGGGACTCCTTGCTTTTGATTTGTTCACCAGGTGGCCCTGCATTTTTTTTTCTATTTCTTTATGAATGTTTGTGTAGTATTATATGTGCTTTGCACTCCATCTATCAATAACCGTGATGTGCTACCTCGTCAGACCAAGAAGGTAAAAGTGTAAACAAAGCATTCATCCCCACATTACTTACACAGGTAGTCATGAGTATGTAAAATACCAACATGATCCTTGCGGTGTGACCATTAGTTATTAGCCCTATTGGCAGTGTCATTCAGTCTCCCATCTGGGTTTAATGGGGGCCAAGTGAGTCCCAACAAGCTTGCATAACTGTAAGGCACACTGATACTCAACTACTGTCTGTCAATGTATATATGATAAGCAACAAGGTATATAAGTATAAATTAAAAGTTTTATTTACATGCAAATGTACTGTGTATCATAAAATCACAATATTGTCCTTTTAGAGGAGTCCCTAGAGCGAACATATAAGAAGTGTTTGCGCCCTCGCAACTCGCAACCGTACAACTGTTTCTGACTTTTAAAACTTTCCCCCGATGAGCCTCCATGGGTATATATAATAAGACATCTCTCTAAACCCCTCAGGCAGGTGCAGGGAGCGCACTTTACACCACTGTCTGGGACTCTACATTTGACTACAGTAGTTGGACTGCATTGCTCAAGACTTGAGACCAACTCACTGCTGCTCAGATGAAGAATGGCGTGCACTCTGTTAACAGCTCTACAGTTACTCATTAATTGAACATATCAGTTATATTTTGTTGACACTTTAATGTATACACTGTGAATTATTCAACGTTTTCGAGAAGGTCCAAGGAGAACACCATTAGCATGTGCCAGCTAGACGACATATGCGCATCTGCGGTCACTCACTAAGGGGGACCCCCCCCCCCCCCACTCCATGTGGCGACTTCCCCAAGTTAGGTATGGCTAGGTCCAAAACGTTGTTTCCATGAAACCACTTCTAAGAGAAGAGCTAATTCAAGAGTAGAAAGGAGAGAAGTGGGTTGCGTAGCAGAGGTTCCTATATGTTGATATCCACCTGATATCCATTATGGAGGTCACAGATATGTAGAGTACAATAAGAAAAAAACTGTATCAGTAGGTGCAGGGTATAGCTATCTGGTTGCCTGACTAATAATGTCTACACTCACATTGCCCTCGCAGAAATGGGTGAAAGACGGGTAAACGTTAGTACGATAAAGTGGCATAGCTCGTTGTGGTGAGGGGGGAGAGGGAGGTTCATTCATTGTAGGCGGTTCCTGTTGCAACTGTGGGGGTACTAGGCAAGTAATAAGGTAATCCCATTTCTTCCAAATAATTATGCCAAAACTACTGCTATTTTAAGTAAAAAGTAAAAACAACATCATGAATAGTATTCAAAATGAAATTCTACTACCATGGTGAGTCCAGTTAAACATAGAGGATGGAGTTGGCAATGGCTATTAACCTTGAACCTGACCTTGGGCATTATTCATGACCCCATATGACTCAAATAACCCTACAAAATGATTTACCGTAGCAAATTTAGTTGAAAAGGGCGTATTCCTTGCTATTCTAGGCCAACTGGTTGGAAATTTACATTTCTGTTTTCTGATAGGTAAACCCCCAGGGGCTACAGGTAGCAAGAAGCGGCCTATGACAGTTACAACATTGCCTAATTGTACTTGATATCTGGTTAATATTTTCATTGCATTCTCTTGACATAAATACAAAAGACTTTCATTCTTGTTTGACTTGCCCTATAATTCTACTGTTAACATCCAAAGATTATTAGAAAGTTTGGCCACAATAATTTACAGTTTTTAGACTTGTCTTATTTGCTACTTAACTTTATCTTTTGGCACCTTTTTGTTTTAATATTCACTATCAGACATTTTAGGCTTACATGTTTTCTGTTAGGTAAGCCCCCAGTGGCTACTGGTAGGAAGAAGCGGCCTACGACGGTTGCATGTTTGCCTAATTGTACTTAAAATCCTGTTGAGAAAAAATGTTTTGATAACATGTTTTTGGCATAAATGCTAATGACTTCCATTCTTTTCTGACATTCCAAAATGGACATTTACTCAATATTAAAAAAATACTCAAAATTTGCAGTATTTTCCCAGGTGTCACAAACCTGACACATTACGTTGACACATTGACTCAGGTTTGGCAGTTAAATAGAGCTAAATTGTTTGAGGATTAAGTGTCAACATGGAGTTTGTTTTACATCGCTGGTGCAGGATGTACATTGTTGCAGTCCTTGTTAGGATTTCCCTCGGTTTGTACAGATGGTGTAGCTGCAACTGAATATTTTACCATCACTGGGACTGAATATAATGCCCCGGCTTGTTTCCACTTCAGTTAAACATTGGCGGATGGTTCAACTAGGATAAGCTGTCCAGCTAGAATGGGTACATATTGGTTGAGGGGTAAGTCAAATTGTTCTTATCTGAACCTGTACTATGTAAATTTGGTAATTATGGTTTGTTTGACAGGTATTCTTCTTTGATATGAAGCTCTGCATTTATAAGCAAAACTTCACATATTTAGCTAGTTCATCAATTGCCACGTTCATATTTATTCATTATTATGTGGGTTGTCTTTGCTGAATATTTAGCTTAGACAAGAATTCGCTGCTCATAGAGACATGTACAGGCAAAAGGCTCCGAAACATGTTGAGTAGTTACTCGCTGAAGACCCTTTAATTTATTCGGGCAAAAACAGCCTATGTCAAAATTTTAGAGAGGAACGTGTGCAATATGGACAATAGAACTTTTATGTATATAAGTTAGACAGGGACAAGTTAGCTTGTGGAGAGTAAAGAGTTTGGACTGCGGAATAGGGTAATGACTGCTAGGAAGTGGTTTTGGACAAAAAGACACAAATACAATTTCTTGGATGTCTCGGCAGCCATCTTGGTAGCCATATTACATTTCTCAAAATGCTCAAGGATATCCTGTTGATATCCGCCTAATATCCATTATGGAGGTCACAGAGATGTAGAATACCATAAGAAAAAAAACTTTATCAGTCGGTGCATGGTATAGCTATCTGGCTGCCTTACTAGCACTAATCCTCAGTACAGTAAGTGCTGCTCTGTGAAACTTTCTCGTAAAATGGTTGAATTATTTTTAAAGATAAAGTTTGGTAAATTTTCCCTGTGTGTACACAACTTCCTTTGATTATTTGATTACATATAAAAAGATGTCTTAAAAACATTTAAACTACAATTATTATGATGTGAGGCACTCTTTCGCTACTGTCTTCATCTTTTGCCCACATGTGGAATTTTCTGTCAGCTCTGTAAAATAAACGATTATTTTTCATGTATGTCAAAGAGCAACACATATGTTTAATCAACTACATTGAAAAGTCTAATCGTAAAGGGACCTATCTTAAGTATAAAGAGGTGCTACCTTAATTCCATTTCTCTGCACCCTTCATCTTAATTTGGTTATCTAAAGGTGCGCCTTCTGTTTCTTCTTATCATTTTCTGCAATAGTATACCTCAACATATCAATTCAAGTCGACACTGTTCTTCCCGTTACGGCCACGGTTCATGACAAGATATTGAAAGCGAAATGTTAAGATTATGTACATTTATGCGTTCACTAAAAATAATAACAATTTTTGCCAAATGGTGTAGTTTGAATTACTTACGTGATAATGTACCTGTATATTTAATTAACGGTGCCCGAGCAGGAGCAAATATTTCGGTTAAACTTGTGTACATAGGGTGCAGTATTTTGCATATATTTTTTAGTAAGTAAATCGTGTTCATACATGTGGAAAATGTATTACATATATATAAGATCAGCAAGAAAATATATCTGAAAAACCATGGAGACACATTTTTTTTCCAAATGCATCTAATATATCCTTCGATTATCATAACAATATGATTTATTTTGATTTTCAGATGTTTCATCTTTTTTTAAGACAAGGATCAGAACCAAGACCCACATAAATGCTAGAACCCCACTCTAGAAGCTGACAATATTTTCATTATCCAAATGTGCATAAAATTCTGACAACACGTGTCAGAAATGAGTTGTTTGTCACAAAGTTATGTGAACAGCTTCAAGAACAGTCACGTGAATGGATCAATCTATTGAGTAGCAATACTAGCTTCCCGCATATGGCCTTCCTGCCACGAGAAATAATACAACTAAATTATAACTTCCCATGCCCAATGCTTTGTTTGAGCTATCCGCAGTGGCCGGTGTGATTTAGTGACATGTTTGTCATAATTAATAAACAAAGGCGAGGTATATACGGGCACTGTATTGTCGTTACATTTTAGTTTATTCCCACTGGTTATAACTCTAGTGAACGGCAATAGGTGTTGGCAAATCCGTAAAATGTAATATCATTCAAGTGAAATGTTACATATGTGACATGACTGTCTGCTAAAATTAAATGTCCTTTCACTTGACTGTAATCCGTTGACATTTAATTAAAATATTAACACTGTAGAAAAATATATCGCGCCGGCACATTTATGTTTCACCTAATCGATTTAGAATTTTGCCGAAAGAGAGATGAATAATATTTTCGTGAAGCTTCATTTCCAGTTGGTGTCACTGAATGGTACTGAAGTTGCATTGATAACATAAAGGTCTTGTTTTGATATGATTTTACGTTTTGGGGTAAGAATGTGATTCCAGGAACGTATATGCTAGTATTTTCAGCTTTCGGCATACGTATACGTAGATTACTATTTCCTACAGGTTTGGTCAGCAATAGTTAAGGGCCAAAAAGGGGTTGTCACGTTTATGTCTTTTTTTTAATGTATTTACATGTATATGTCTGTCTTTTTGTATGTCTGTCTGTATGTATGCAAGCATGCACGCATGTATGCATGTATGTATGTATGTATGCATGTATGTATGTATGTACTTGTGTATGTATGCATGTATGCGTGTAAGTATGTACGTGTGTGTGTATGCATGTATGTATGTATGTATGTATGTATGTATGTATGTATGTATGTATGTATGTATGTATGTATAAAAAACAAAGATAAAATTAGCAAACCCAAATCTGTCAGCCCAAGTACCGTTTGAACACTATCAAGTCTGATATTCTAGGAGCAAAGCCCTATTCCGTACCATTCACTGATAAAACTGCCGAGTTCTAAATCATTATAGAAAATTAATTTGTTAAATGAACACATCATTTTCATAAAAGTTAAAGTTTATAAGAAAGTTTAAATTATTAGATCGACGTTGTTGCTTTTCAGTAACAAAAATAGACCTGTTTATCACATACCCACTGTATTATATTCCACAGCCCGTGCCATTGCCATTTATGACTAGATCTGTATTAATAAGTAATCCATTACATTGCATTTAATAAAACTTTCGTGGAAATTCAAGGTTTAAAGAGCCAAATGAATTCAATAAACAGGTCAGCAGTCGGAAACCTTTAACTGCAGATTTTGTCATTAGGCACTGTTATCTTTTGAGAAAGATAAGTGTTTGTGAATACATTTGTATTTTTTATATTTGCACTACTGATAGACTGATAGGAAGGTATTTGAATTATGTATACGTAACAATTCGTCGACATTCTTAATTTAGTATTTCTTGCCATTAATAGAGGGCTCTGACGATCAAAGCTCAAACGTGGTCATTTGTATCGCGCCTTATGCAAATGCGGTAATTTGATAAAACAAAGGGCTTGAGCGGCCAGGGCAGGAGAGGGCGCAATTTTCGGGGAGCACGGAATTACCTCTGAATTGCTCTGAAGATTTATGCTTGGAAGCTCCAACGATTGTAAGTTTTTGCATTATTTCTTGACTTTAAGAGAATTATTGTTGTTAAATACTGTCTGCATGATACTTGCAGCTTGATTGTATTGCTTGTAAAGTTTTTTAACATTAGTTAAAAGTAAATTGAAATTGGGTAAAAGTTATGAGGAATGTGTTAAATTAGATGATTTTTGTTTACAGGTTTTACCGTACCATATTGTACCGTGCCGTACCGTATGTGAGAACAGGTCGTACACTGTACTTGTGCGTGTGATGAAACACGTTGGTGACCAGAAGGAAGAATAAAAAGATCAACCTTCTCCTCAAGAAATCGGCCTCTGGTCGTTGTCATTAATCCTTTCATGTTTTAACAGGCACGGTGCCTCAGTATCAAAATGTATGGCATGCATTTCAGATTGGGGCTGGGCTTGGGGAGAGGTGGGGTAGGGGTGAAAAGTATTGTTCCCTTTAGCGCAAATATTCATGTAATGTTTTCTTTGTTATTTTGATTAAAAACCCTTAAAAAATTCCTAGGTCAAGCTAGAAGAATTGAATAAGAATGAATGCACATGTCTAATACCCTCTGCGGCTGGGACCCAGCTTGAGGCATTCGCCCAACCCATAGGTAGATTCTACTCCACACAGAAGAAACCAGGGATGTAGTTATAAAAATATTATAAAAAAGAAAAAATCTGAATTTATTTTACATAGGCCTTTGTGGAGAATAAAAACACACATATGGCAAAAATAACCATGTAGTATGTAAGAAACTGTTGACGTATAAATTATTTATGATGTAATAGCGTTCTAAAATGTATTAAAATTGGAGATGCCCTATTTGAAAACAAATTCTGGATGTCTGCAACAAGCCGTGTTAAAAGTATTTTGTCAAAAACTTTATTTCACAACCTTATGATATGAGTTTATTGTAAGTAAATTAAACTCTAAATACAAAATCTATATTGTTTTTTTCGAAGCACGACTGAAACGTTATATTTGAGATAAAACAGTATTGTAACCTTATTTTACCAATATATATGTATATACATATATATATATATATATATATATATATATATATATATATATATATATATATATATATATATATATACATGTTACTTTCTGGAAAAAGAGAATTCAAAACTTCAAAAATGAAATCATATATTTTGTGATGAATTAGAAATATATCATGGCACTCGCACATAACTACCTCCATTGAACCATTCTTTTTAGGAATGGGGATTTGGTCGAGTGGATATGTGCGTTTCCCATTTCAGCTAGGCGACTGGTGCCAAAGGTTGCAGGTTCGAGTCCCGCTCGTTCCGAACATGAAATATATATTTTCGGCATTTCCTTAATGCTGGTGGATTTAAGTCCCCGATTCTGGAAATAAATGCCGACTCAGTAAATATACTGCTTTACCGTGTTGATATGGCACTAGCACATAACTACCTCCATTGAACCATTCTTTTTAGGAATGGGGATTTGGTCGAGTGGATATGTGCGTTTTCCATTTCAGCTAGGCGACTGGTGCCAAAGGTTGCAGGTTCGAGTCCCGCTCGTTCCGAACATGAAATGATAAGGATCACCATCATTGCCCTTTAACATTCGGGCATGCAATATCATCAATATATCTTCAAATGTAGGACATTTGTTTAGCTGAGTAAAAATCTGTTTCCATTAAATTGTTGCGTGAATTTAAATTCAAGGGATGTTAAATATAGATCAGCAAATAAAGGAGAGCAATTATTACCCATAGGTATTCTGCGTATCTGTTCAAATATGCAAATGTAACAAATGTATCATCTAAAAGAAAATAAATTGCATCTACAAGTGATGCTATGCTGCAAGATTTCGAATTAATTCTTTCTTCTTTTTTTTTTTTCAGACCAAGAAGATTTTTTTTTTTTTTTTTTTTTTTTTGAATATTGATATTTATATATTTATGAGCCAAATTTTTGAATATTTTACATCTAAATCAACTGACTGACAAGTTGAATTACGTCTGATTATAAATGAAAAAAATTAAAACTGTTGCAGGAAAACAGTTAAACTCACAGTTACCTTTAGGAATTTCAAAAGATCCCTCCCTCTCTCTCTCTCTCTCTCTCTCTCTCTCTCTCTCTCTCTCTCTCTCTCTCTCTCTCTCTCTCCTCTCTCTCTCTCTCTCTCTCTCTTCATAAAACCGAATTCTTTCTCTGATAAAGGTAGTAGAATTTTACAATAATTAGGACTGTTTTACAATTTGACCTTTTGAACTTTATAGAACCACGAGTTAGATGAACATTATGCTTGGCTGACTTACAAATGACTTACAATGGCATACTACATTTTTGGAATTCTAAATTATCACCCTAATAATTGACTTATTAGATGATTTGCGGGATTATATGATTTCTTGAACATTTAAATGTCCTTTCAAAAATACTTCTGGAAACCAACTTGAAATGTGACTGCTATCCTTACAAATTTTGACTATTGTAATGCATTTTTGACTACGTTTTAATGATTTGAGGCCTAATGTCACTTGCTTCTGGCTGATGTTTAACATTTGAACCAATGTACTTACCATATTTGGAAATTCAAACACTCTTCTTTTTGAAATACTCTTAGTTCATATCCTTTAAAACAACATCATGTCTTTAACTACATGCCTAAAACACATCAAATTATATAATCATGTTGTTTAGATTCTTATTGATGGTCGTTTTAGGCCTAGAGGGCTTTTCTGATGGATTGGTGTTGGTGTCGCTTTGTGGACTTATATGGATGATGATCATTGTTGAGATGGTGGTTGCAAGTAGTACCTTTTTAAATACTGAATTTTATTGACATTTTCAACAAGTTAAGAACCTCCACTTACAAATTCTCTTATGTGCTGCAAATTTTGGTCCCTTTTCATAAATTGTATGGTCCTGTATATGCATGAATGATGCAACTGTTCAAGCCAATTTACTGAAATTCCCCCTATGGACCTTTGCACTTACGTTTTGGTCTCTTTTGGGTAAATACAAACTATAAATTTATGTTTCAGCTATACATACCAAGGAACATTGCCTTTGGTCCGAATTGACTTGGATTTGTTTCGTTAGGACTACGGTTTGGATATGGTGATGACACTGTCTAATTTGTTTATTATTCTTTTCCAACATAAGTTTCAATTTTTGAATAGGTAAATTGGTATAAAATGTTGAAAAATCAAAAGTACGTATGCTCTTAGATTTGAGCTTTTTAATTTTTGAAATAAATGTTGTCGAACTATTAATACTCCAGAAACACTCAATACTTGTGTGCCTCTTAATTGCAGAATAGTATCTATTAAAATGTTTTGTGATTGTAATTCATAAAACAGTAACTTCAAACAGTAACTGCTACAAATCGATGTGCCTGCTATATGTCGTGATTTATAAGGATTTTTATGCAGCTTAGAAATCCAGAAGATTAAAGGAAGTGAACAATCTTTATCACCTGTTTTGATATTCCAATTTGTAAGAAGTAATTTTCTTGAAAATTTAATACGCGATCTTACTTTTGCTGTACTGGTAAGTAAACATAATCACTTTTTATACCTAGATGGTTGTTCATACCAAGTTCTTTCTGTAAAACGTCAAGGTATTTTTTTTTAAACAGTGATAAAAATGTTACCAGCTTTGTCTATAGGACGAATGACAAATCTATCATGAAAATCTTTCAAACAAATAGAGACATCTGCCTTTTTTAGATGCTTGATGTCAATTTCTTATTTTTTTTCCTTTAATGGCGAATAGTTTATCTTTAATAACTTCTTTTATATTCATTAACCAACCTTGAAATTCTGAAACATTTTTCCTTTCCGTTCTTGCCAATTTGACCAAGAAAATGTCTTTAGATTCGAATAGAGATGTATAAACGTTTTGAAAGTTTAAGGAGTTACTTTTTCTGCATTTTGTACCCTTTACATTAAATTCCACAGTTTTATGTCATCAATTATATTCAGATATCCTGTAAAAAACATGTTTGTGGAATGAATCAACAAATTTAAAATACTGGTCATTTGTTAAACAGTCACACATATTATTTATAAAAATATGATTATCTGAAATATTTAACAAATTGATTGGCCAAAATTCTTTTCATATTTAAAGGGAATAATAGGATGTTTGTTGTATTTACAATTCGTTGGAATCATCTTTTTAGAAATGTAAATTTGAAAATTGATTGTATGTAAAGCTGATCTATAAAATGGGATCATCAGCGGGAACGGTATACTGCAGAATGATCTGTTCGAGTTTCTTGTCTTTGTACTTGGAGCTCTTCTCAGTATTGAAGTGTAAGCATAAATTATTTCTAAATTCTAAATGTGTATTAAGGCCTACTTCCTCATTGGAACCAAAACGTCAGTTTGATTTAAATACATCTTTAATTACCAGTCCTCTAAGAGCAATATATAACAAATTTCTTCCCTTACTATAAGGTATTAGTAATTTATCAATTACTTCAGAAAAATCCAGGTCGCCGCAAAGTCTATTTTTTATTTCCTGTGTTCATGACAGCGGTTGCTTCGTGTAATATGTGCCGAATTTTGAAAAAGGGAGTGTTACAATAGTTTAAGTTAGTCAAGTCACCTTTTTTTAAATGTCACCAAAACTAATTTTATCTGTCGTTGAAACCACAATGATAAGCTGAATTCAAAGTTTTTATTCAATAATCTTCCATTAGCCTAAAATCATGTCAATGTCAATTTCACCTTATCAGCATTATTTGTATACTCAATAACATAAATAATTTGAACTTTGCAGTCAAGATGTGAATGATCTTTCGATTGAAAGGGATTGCATAGGAATGTATTTAACTTATTGTTAACAATGCTCGATTTATGTTGAGTAAAAAAAATCTAGCTTTAATTGTTTGATTCGTCATTCCTATGTATTGGATGTAACCTTTTTTTGCACTCAAGTAGATCAATTACATTTTTTGGAGTTGTAATTAAATATTAGAGGAATTTTCCTGTCGGGATTTTAATTTTAAAGTTTTCACAGCGATATTGCTGGCGAATTCACTGCTTTGAATGAAATAGGACTTGGAGAATATATAGGGGCATGTTTAGTCGAATCCAATATCTAAATTAGAGTTCGAGACAACCTCAGCACTAGTTGAAACATTATGTCGTCACTCGTGTTTTTTTTTTTTTTTTTTTTTGTGTTTGTTTTTTTTTTTTTTTTTTTTTTTTTTTTTTTTTATCTATTTTTTTTTTTTGGGGGGGGGGGAGGAGTTTTTTTACCAGAATATAGCTTGTCCACGGATCCGTTATGCAATACTCATAGTCTGCAAACAAAGTAGACGTCAACAATGAACTAGATCTTACAGTAAGGAATGTGAACATTTTCCATGCCAAAAAAAGTATGAAGCTAGTCATACTTAATACAAAGATAAACTTCACAGTCCTAAATGTTTAAGCAAATGTACCATTTCAATATCATGTAATTCATTGTTTCTGTATATAAAGGCTGTATAGAGCCAATGGACAATATTAATGTTCAATTTATGGTGAGTGGCTACACAATCTAGTAGGCTAAATCTGCAGGACAGAGGCAATCTTATCTACCATAAAGACTGACTAGGGCCAAACATTGTAGACTCACTATGGTATCTGGAATGTACCAAAAAAGTTAGAGTCACCAGCAGTTTTGTTCTGTAGTGTAAAAAAAATGTTACATACGGTAGTTTGATAGTCAATACAGTTAAAAAAGCATGCAGTTGTCGGCGTACTAGTGACGTAGTGGTTGCCAGGATATAATGGAATAGTACTTACTTTCCCTTCATATTTTACTTCCATATATTGTATTGGAATAATACATTTCGTCCGAGTGCCAAAAGTAGCAGTCTTTGGCTATGACACCTCACTGGCTCAATAGTCAAGTACAGCATATTGTGATAATGGTGCATGTGGGGACTGACAGTCATCTAGTGGTATGACATGATTTTCTCAATAATGAAGTTCATGCCGAAACTACATTGCAAATTCTGTTGTAAACCCTTGATAGCACAGGCATGAAGCATAGGCTAGGTTTCCAGCATATTAACACTGCTATATGTGTGTTCAGTCGGGTGTGACAACATGCCCCGCCATATGTGACAACTTCTCACTAGGCTGGGGCAAGTTGTCACAGCTGAGCAGTGTCCCTTAAATGGCTTGTGAGCTTTTGATTTGTAGCAACTTGCATTGTTTTGAATACAGGTCACATGCATCACATATGGGGTGGTACTGTAGGGACACATAATATTTGGACCCACTATTATTTTTATATCTATGAGAATACTTGTGAATTTTGTGACAACCCGCCCCCTCCTCCCTTAATCAATAGGAAGGGTGCTTTTACCGATATGTACCCAAAATGAAAAATTCATTTAAAATGAGGAATCAATAGCAGTGCCACCTTGTGACCAACTTTTTTTTAACCTTTCACATGGTACACATCCACCAAGTTTCAGCTTAATCTGAGCTACGGTTCTGGAGAAGAAGTCGAAACTTGCGAAAACACACAAAAAATCATAAAAAAATAGAAAGAAATCAGAGCAACACTTCTTGAACCAATTAAGGTCTATAGGTCTCCAGAAATGTTCCTATGCCATTTCAAAGCATTTGGGCTGCTGGTTTCAGAGAAGAGGATTTTTTAAGATTTCCCCCAAAAATGAAAAAAAAAAAAAAAATCATGAAAACTCCACAAATCACTGGACCGTGAGCATTGGAACAAACTTGATAGACACCTACCCAAGGCACATCTCCACCAAATGTGAAGTGGATCTGGCTGGCGGTTTTTGAGAAGAAGTCAAAAATGTGAATTATGAACGGACGACGACGGACGACAGACAGACGACGGATACCTCACCCCCATAAAAGCTCAGCTGAATTATCAGCTGAGCTAAAAGCGGACAAAAATGATTTTTAAAAAGCCGAAATAAGGGTTCACATATATTTTTTTTAATTCCAAGAAAAAGGTTACACACAAAAAAGAATACTAAAATAAAAGAAAAAAACTAAAAACAAAAAACAAACCAAAAAAAAAAAAAAAAAAACAAACA
>OZ026626.1:15803670-15853670 GCA_964020975.1 Hermodice carunculata | reverse complement strand
TATTATTATTATTTATTTATTTTTTGAAACGGCTTAGAGCAGATAGTTGCAGAAGTTAAGTTGTAAAGTCATAAAGGCATGGACAAGTGTGTCAGCTGTTTTGCAGACAAGACCTTTTGTAACGCGTCTAATGTTTAGCTGCTGATACTCTTCTTGTAAACAAGTGATTACTTGCACACAAATGTTTCAAAATGACTATCTTCAATTAAAATATTTGACCAATTATGCAATCTGAGAAATGGTGATTCCATTCTCTACCTAACATTACTTCTAACCAAACTCCATATTTTAATATCAATTTAACATTTGTACACTTATACATGTTATGTTCATGCAAAATGTGGCGCTGTAAAAATGTACCTTTCGGAAGAAAGCTGCACACACAGTTTGATATTATTTTGGACTAAGTATGTAATCAGTAAGGGAAACGATAAAGTACATTCAGCACCGGTATCCCACAAACCAACAAGTATCATGTTTTTATATACAATTTCCCACTCATTAGAAATGGTAAATATTCCAAATGATGTACTCAGCTGCATTCCGATGTAACTAAAATTGATACGACTTAGGGTCATGGACAACTGAATTGTTGGAACCATTTTTGTCATTTGGATGAGTAGATGAGGTGTAAGGCTACGTAACACGGCAAAACAATAAATGTGTATAGTTTATATAAAATAAATAAATAGATGGATGAATGAATGAATGAATGAATGAATAAATAAATAAATAAATAAATAAATAAACAAACAAATAAATAAATAAATAAATAAATAAATAAATAAATAAATAAATAAATAAATAAATAAATAAATAAATAAATAAATAAACAAATAAAAAAAAAGCTGAAAAAGAACATTGCAGCGCCAACTGTTAAAAAAAACAAACTACGAATCAGCTGGGTGTGTTGTTTTGGACAAGATTTTCAAAGATTTGCCGCCGAAAAGAACAATGAAAAAAAAATCAATCGAGTGTGACTACTTGATCCAACTAGAAACACACTAAAGGTACATAGCCTTTTAGTTTGAAGTGAATCTGGCTGACAGAAAATGGGTCGAGAATGTTATCGTGAACGGAAATACCACGGACGGCCGACGGCCGACAGCTCACTTGGCTTCTTCAAAGGTCAGCCTGACTAGCAATTCAGCTGCGTTAAAATGGAGCTGCTGTAATATTGCACAAGTGATGTACAGCGACTGCGTCATTCAAAAGCAATTGTCTCTTGGCAACGAGCCTTCATGTGGCGTAGCCCACTACCTTTGTGTATCTTTAAAGCTGGGGCACTGGTTTCGTTGAACAAGGACCGATGTACCTATAATGCTTCCGTACATATTTAGAAAAGCATTGGACATCTACTGTGAGTAAAAGGCCGTGCTATAGACCGATAGGCTTTGCATGACACGACAGTCTACAGTGCCCTTTCCGTCTCAGCAGCTTTGCGCTCTAGTGCACTTTTTCACTCTTATATGCTCATCATGCGACGGTAACTATTTGGCCTTTTTCAAAAGGCTAAATTTGACCTTCTTTGGCGATGAGGCTACTTCAACTTGGACACATTAAGGTGAGTTTGTACCTTTCTGCTTGGATCTTTTTATCATTACTCAAGTGGGATTTTCTGGTGGCGCGTTGATTGGCCGGTGATTTGAGTAAAATTTTTCTGAAATATCTTAAATGCTATTGAGGTACAGGTTTACACTCACCTATAGATAATAAAGATGCCAATATTTTGGCTATGCCAATTTTGAAAGTAGCGTATGAGTATGTGACCAAGCTTATCAGGGATTGTTTTTTGTACAGAACTTGCATAAATAAGTTTGCGATTTTAGAATGACGAATTTGTTAAGCCTGGAAAAAAAAAAAAAACATTTAAACCAGGTGACCTGAACAAAGGCAGTGGATGGTGACACAACTTACAGACCTGAGTACCATAACTCAAATGCAATGTAGGAGTAAAGAATAGAGCACAGCAACAAAATGTGACTACCAACACCAGGAATGTAACTAGACATAAGCAAATGTCGTTTTTATTCTACATGTTTACTTTCGTCGTCACCACCACCCAAGTTCTCCACGATGGCTAGTCGGATCACCATGTTATTTGAACAATACGTTACCTGAGAAGCCAGTCAGTGTCAGGAGCATTCCGTGATAACGTTTGTCACGGGCGGGACATTTTGAAAAGTTTCAATCTCTGCATTTTAATTCTTTTTGTTGAGTTTGTCTAATTGCCTGCGTATGTACAGCATATGAAGCATTGTGAGGATATTAACACAAGTTTGAATATTTTTCTTTGCTAAATGCTGATGTTTTAGGAAAAAACTATGTGTCACAGACGGGACAAGTAACGGAGATAATTAAGGACCTGTCACACATGTTGAAAAGTCTGTGAAGTTTGTGGTTATTTAAGATAGACTGTAGTCTCAGATGGTTAAAAAATATTGTATTTTAACATTATATACCATTGATAAGTCCAACTATCAAAAAAGAACTTGTTTACTTATAAAAGTTCGCTGTCACAGACGGGACACACTTGTGTGTCGCAGATGAAAAAGAATTGTCCGCAAGCATAATCTGATACATGCAGAGCTAAAATGCCAAGCTTGAATGCTAATATACCACAGAAGAGAAGGTTTTCCATATTTAAATTATTATATTATATAAATTTTCCTACAATTGTTATACTCTATCACTTCCTAAGAAGATGACCTCCTGTGAGAGACCACATGTCTTTTAAAGGCTACTTATTAAAGATAATTGATTATATTATGTCTATATCAAATATGACTGCACTGTTAAACCCACCTGCAGTCTTCAGTGATAGGTAAATGTACCACTGCTCATGGACCTATTATTACAGATGAACAAAAAAAAAAAAAAAAAAAAAAAATGTAAAGCTGAATTTTTACTTTTACTGATGTCAAGAGATAAGTATCCTAAATTTGGCAGATGTATAGTCCTGCAGCTGCAACTCACGATTGACAGGCTAGTTTATGTCCCTTCACATTTCAAAATGTCTATTTGTGACGTTGGCATGTGTAAATCAAAATTGGTGGAAAATTAAAAAGAGAAAAGGGAAAGACCAAAATTACTGCCCAGAAGTCATTTCATAAATTTCACAATCGACAGATGGAACTCTCATTCGTAAGTGTGTCCTTATATCACAGATAAATGTATAATATACTCTCTGGTATAGTTGCTATTTTAGTTTATTTATTTATTTATTTATTTATTTATTTATTTATTTATTTATTTATTTATTTATTTATTTATTTATTTATTTATTCAATTATTCATTCATTCATTCATTCATTCATTTATTTATTTATTTATTTTTACATTAACAATTATTTGATTACTGTCTATACATGATTTATGGTCATTCATGCGGAACGTGAATTTTTTGCAGTAATCACCACACCTCCATTAGAACCTTAATTCCTGTTCTTCCCCTTCTTTTTTTTCTTTTTTTTTTTTTTTTAGACTTCCTTGTTACATACTTCACTATCACCAAGTCGCCATTCTTTGTGATTGGTTGATGGACTTTCACTCATAGGTTTTAGTAGTTAAGCATGTGCAGACAGTAAGCTGTGGAAATATTGTTGTGGACCCAGCACTAACAAGTGCCCAGGCACACGGATCAGGGAAATCAAATTATAAACTAACGATCCAAACATTTGTTACCATTGACTGATGATTGTTTGTGTAAAGTAAAAGGATAAGTTGGGTCTCTTGATTCAAACACCCATATTTTTTTTTAGTCTCCTTGAAAAAAAAATAACCAAACTTGACTTTTTCTCTGGTATTTGTAATCTAAGACTATACATGTGATTTTTTTTTTCATTCTGTCTGGTCTATGACAAATCTGTCTTGTTTATTTCAAGGTATGATTTTTTTTAGAGAATAATAAATAAATATTTCCTACTTTTTTCTATTATAGCAAAGCTTGATATTAAACACAAAGAAAAACGACCATTATGGTTTTCCTACTGCGAATGGTACATATACCCTGACTTTTTTGTACAATAGTATCATATATTGGGACATTACTGGTAAATTTAGATATCAATAATTCACCTCTATATATTAACTTTGATTGTGTAAGAGACAAACTAATTAGATGCGACTAATTGTATAATAAATAAGGGAAATAAGTACACAAAATAGGTTATATTAACCTGCTACTAGTCTTGGGAACTATGCATGGGTACTCTGTGATAGGCATGTCCCGTCCGTGACCAAAATATATCCTGTCCTTGACAAATCATGATTTTAAAATTTTGATATTAACAAGGTTCCAGTCTTAATAATGTTTCTTACTTTGAAAACACGTTATAATGAATAACATTTTATTCCTACCAGTATTAATACTAAATTTCTAAACTTTTGAATGTCATTTGTCACGGGCAGGACATTATGGAAAATAGACAAGCTGTATGTTAATAATAATCAGATATTCACCAACCATTACATAGTGCAAGATAAACAAGGTTCCCATGTTACTTTGTCCCAAGGGATAAAAGTCACACATTATCTATATATAGCTTTACATATATATATATATATATATATATATATATATATATATATATATATATATATATATATATATATATACACATAGATATATATGTCCTGTCCGTGACACAGAAATTATTTTTTGCGTAAATATGGATTCATAAATTAAGCATTGGGTGGTTAATATAAACCAATTCATAATAATCTGAATACTTCAAAATGTTTAGTTTTCAGTGGCATTAAGCTTTTTTTCTCTACGTGAAATTTTATTTTCTTGTATCTGTGTCTCTGTTATCATCCAATGCCCCGTCAATGAAAGAATCAATCACACAAGGGCCAAATGGCATAAAGTGGAACGTCATGCATGCTCAACTGGCTCTACATAGTGTCGCTCGATGGTAGTTTGCATTATTACGATATATTGGGATGCATGGAGATTACACATTTTTTTTTTTTTGCACATTAGTTGACCTTCATATAACCTTGACTGATAAAGGGTACAAAACGCAACTTTTTGTATATTTTTCGCCTGTTTTACAACTATGTTGGCAGGGGAAAAACGGAAAAAGGACAAGTTTGTAAAAAAAAAATCGGTAAAGTATTTGAGAAAAAAAAATGAATTCGGACTGTAGACGTGCATACATTGGAGTAAATGTGACCAGATATAAGAATATACATACGTTTTATACTTTCTGATCATTTCACGGTAAAATGAAGTTCAAACTTTAATTCTACCTTCATATCCTGCAAACACGACTATATTATTGCAAATGTGTAATATAGCCGTTAGATTTTGGTAGGGCCTGGATGTCCCATTATCGGCCATTAGGCCCCAATGTGCATTACTATAAAAGGTTCCCTGGCCTATGTATATATATATATATATATATTTGTGTGTGTGTTATAATAATAATAATAATAATAATAATAATAATAATAATAATAATAATAATAATAATAATAATAATAATAATAATAATAATAATGATAAACATTTCCAAACCAGTTTCTACCAATGCCTATACCAAATTGGCCAGTATACCGTAATTCCGTATGCTCCTGGCCATGTCGGCGGGACTATTTGAGGAACGGACAAAAGACGGAACAAGTTGTTGCGCAAACTGGACCATTAGATCCACGTATACTGATGGAAGTATTTTCTTGGATTCCTCAGCTTGTTTAGGGACTAGCGCTACCGAATGTGGACAACCGAGAGACAGTATGTATGTCTAGCAAAATGTAAAAAAACATCTCAAGATGTTCAAAGTTATCCGGGTGAACATTACCTTGAAAGACTCGTTAACTTTGTGGATTTTCAATATCAATGCAATGCCACCTGTTTATGAATGTTAATTTTCTGTCGCAATGAACAATATGAAAAATGAAATGTTAGGGATATGAATAGCATGAGGTGTGTATTTGCAGTGCTACCTTTTAATAAGAAATATTGTATCAATTTATTAAAGGATCACTTAAAAAATGGATTTTTAAGCTGCACTGTTCCTCCACTTGAAACTTTATATATTCAGCTTCGCTGATATGTGTCAATTTGTCAGTTCTTGTAGCACAAACTTCTGAGGTCAGTTTTTATTATAACCATTATCAGGAAAACCTTACCTCAAACATGATGAACGATTCAGCACATAACATTTGCAAATCGAGTAGCACTTGTATTACGAAAAAGAATGGACAACCGAACCCCAAGGTTATATTCATATAATATGACACGCATGCCGAAGTTGATCCATGGGGAACAATGGGTCTAATAGACTTTATTATTAGTCGTCTATTTCTGTTCAGGTTTGACTTGTGACTGACCCCTCAGTGGAAGAACCACAAGGCCAAATTGCCCCATTTTAATTTTAAGATGCACAAATCTTTTGTGCGTTTCCTCAATTTCTTGACCTTGTAACTCAATGACATACTTATGTGGCCAGTTTCCATAACAACCGGAAGCATATTGTGTGCCCAATGTGCATACACCTGAACACATGTTGTTACTCCCTGCCACAACCTGACAAAAAAACATTTAACTGCTCTGGGCTTTCTTATATTTTTTTTCTGCTCGATATATATTTCCATTCTTATATAACATACCTAAATACATACATACATGTAAACATACATACATACATACATACATACATACATACATACATACATACATGCATACAATTATACATGTTATAAATAGCATTAATACATGCATATGTGCATTATAAAATCTTTCCATTTTGAATGAGTTTTAATATATGTTAAGTTTGAAAAAAGTAAAATAAATGCATTCACAATTTTCTACATTGGGCTCAAAAAACAAAACCCGTGCAATTGTTTTGCTGTGCGTAGCTGCTTTAAATATGTGGGAATACTGACTTTTCATAGTCGTTTTAGGGAAGTACAGGGTTGTGCGTTGTGGTACCCTGGTTGAGTCCACTGTTGGAAGGGGTGGCTCAGTTGCGTAATATAAATTATTTATCTTAATCCTGTGACCCGTCTATTCATTTGCATTGATCCTTGCTTTATTTGTTACTATTGCCAAACTAATAACTGGAGTATCGTATTTGGTCACCCATATTGACTGCTTATCTTGGTTTATTCACTTCTACCATATACAAGTAATAGGTCATCATTATGGACGATATGCTACAGCAAAAAAGTTGGCATTAGTGTCACATGGAAAAGTTTTGTAGGCCTCAAAGCTTTTCTGCATGGAATTAGATTCGCGAAAGTGACAATAGTTTTAATCTTTGCCGTTTGCAAATGTAGTGCTTTGTTTCTTTGCTAAGACCTTGTAAAGTACTTGTTTTTAATTTGTTGTAATATACTGCAATCATGTATTTCAAATACAGGGACTTCTCACATGTACATGCATAGACAAATACATACATACATACATACATACATACATACATACATATAAACACACATACACATGCATACATGCATGCACACATACAATCATACATGCATACATACATACATACATACATACACATACATACATATATATATATATATATATATATATATATATATATATATATATATATATATATATATATACTTACATACATACATACATACAATCATATATGCATGCATACATACGTACATATATACATACATACATACATACATACATACATACATACAAAATCGTTATCGTCAAGCAGCCAACTCTTACTGCGAAGTATTTTAGCTAAGAATTGCACGGAAATGATGGCGTTTAACTGCTAAGACGATACCTGCCGGTAATTCATCACAGTGTAATGAACAACAGAAAACGTTTTTTCAATGAAAGAAGACGTCCGAGGAAGTATTATCTTCTATTCAATGGATTGGGCTGTTTTTCACCATTTGAGCATTTACCAGAAGATTAATTGCAGACAATATTTACTGAAGTTCGGCCAAATAAATTATCACATGTTGAAAATTTCAGAAGACCATAATTCATATGTTTGTGTTCGATTTTTCATTAGTACATTATAGCATTTGTCATTTGGTATCTCTTTATATGAACGAAAGTCCAGAGTACCCCCCCCCCCCCCCCGCCCCAAACATGACAATTTGCGTGGTTGCGATTTCTGGTACCGGGTGCCCAGCGCTCCTGCATTTTAGGTGTATGGGGCCTGAGGGTGTTATGGAGGACAACAATCTATTAAAACACCAGTAACTAACAACAGTATCAAAACACATCATTAAAAAAAGTATATCGAAACATAGTCGGTATCTTGAAAATTACATCCAAGTGTCAATGATGTGAAATGATTTCATAAGCACGTATCAGAAGGAAGCACGTTACTCCTGACCCTGTAGGACGTTCCAGACTGTCGTTATGTAACACCCTATGTTATGAACTTTAGAGTGACAAGTAGCAAGCAATAGATTTTTTATGGAGGTTTCTTGCGCCCCAAATTATGACTAAAGGTCAAGGCGCCCACGTTAATATTTGACCAGGATCTAGTACTTCCGATTTGGTTGTATACAACATGTAGCAACTGTACGTTTAAAATGAAAGCATTATCAGTGAAATTGAAAATTACTTCTAAATGTGTAGGGTTTGGACGATGTCAGCCAAACATTATATTACACTTCTTCATCGTTGCAGAGGTGGACAAGGAGATGGATCATAAACTTGGCAACTGGAACCGTTCACTGGGAAGCTACACCTTGGCGCATTTAAAAACTTTAAGATATGAGACGTATATTTAGGCATGGCATTTTTATCTAGGAAGACGAATTCCAAGCATTTAAGAAAGGTGTCGCTGTCCGAGGATTTGGATGCATCTGACCTGCCTGGTAAGACGAGCCCGTGTAAGCTACACCCTGCTTCGAAGAAGGCAACACGGTTTCAGATGCTGCGGATGCTGGGAGTTGTCTTTATATTGATAGTTTGCATATTTGGTTTCGCTATGACTCACTTGATGGCACAGGTTGCCTTAGAGAAAGATTTGAAAACGCTAGAGAAACAAATAACAACGGCACAGGTAATTGGCGACTTAATTCACGCTATTCAACTTGAGCGACTTGAAAGTATTTTGATGCTTGGCATTGGGAACATAGAGCTGGCATTTAACCTTTCTTATTTCTACAATATTACCAACGAAAAAATAGATGTCATCGCCAAATGGCCTTCTGTGAAAGACAAATATTTTGCCAGTCGTCGCACATTTAAGGAGTACATGTTAAAGGAGAGAAGGAAAGTCGGACAAGGAAATCAGACAACACATGACGACCTTGTATTCTACAACCGTGTGAACCAGATATGGATCGATTTCCTGACCAAGTCACTTCAGGAGACTAACCATGGAAGGCTTTGGAAGTTCCTACTGGCCTACAAAATGTTGATCAAAGCTAAGGAGAATTACGGCATCGAAGCAGCAATTGGAGTCGAATTTTACAGCACCTGCATTTTAAATGATGTTCACTTTGAAATATATCTGACAAATCTGATTCTAGGAGTTGAGAACGAGAAGACCTCTGTGTCCTACTTCATGCCTGCTAGGTTTAACGCAGCTGGAGATTGCACATTCTCTAACCAGAACCGAACAATGCGGCGGATGCGAAACATAAACAATTTCAGAAAAGAGATCAAAAAGAAGGTGTCGTCTAGTTGCATGTCTGGGAGAACGCTACAATACTTCTATAACATGTTTTCGTATATAGAAACATTAAAAGACCGGCTTCTGGACATCAATTCTTGCATTGTTTTTGAAATCAATTCGCTACATTCTGCTGCCGCACAAAAAGCCACCGAGGCAGTTATAACCTTTATACTTGTCCTAATACTTACTCCAGCAACAGTAATTATTACTCATAACCTGGTTCTTAATATACAAAGTTTTGCTAGAAAAGCATCAGAAAAGTCAAAGGAACTGCAACTAGAACAAGACCGTTCGGACGCTCTTTTGTACCAAATGTTGCCAAAGGATGTAGCAATGGTATTGAAAAGAGGCAAGACGGTGGATGCCGAATATTACGACAATGTAACCATTTATTTCAGTGACATTGTGGGGTTTACAGACATTTCGTCCAGAAGCACACCAATGGAAGTAGTCAACTTTCTAAATGAATTGTACAGGTAAGATAAATACTCTGCCAAGCAGAATACAGCCGAAAACAGGTGATAGTGCAAATCATAGCATGCATTTTATGTCCACTGGCACTAATGTTAGACGATGTTGAAAGTCTTGAGTGGAAGTATTTAAGACAATAAGCATGGCTTCCGATATGGCCGAACCTCGTTAACAGCTCAAAGTCAAAGATCTGCAGCCAGTACCACTGAATAACTTCTAATCACTTTTTAATATTTTTGGATAGTTTGACACTCAAACTACATTCTCCTCGAACCTCAGATGATAAAATATAATATTTATACGAAAAAACTGAGCACAAAAGATTTGTTTACACTGAAAAGTTTTAGCAGTACTGTACTCATGGGCTTTGCTTGCATGGGCATGATAATGAACCATGCCAATGTGTGCAGTCATGAGTCCATAACCCCAGGCAAACATGTGAGCCTCTGACAAGGGTCACTCATTTGGAACAGAAAATCATAAGCCATGAACAGATTAATTAGCCAGCTCAGACTAATCACTGCAATTGTCCTGACTACTTTGATATTCTCTATTGATGTAAAAACATATCAGCACAATCCACTTTCTGGGCCAAAAAATATGGAAAGCAGCGTCTGAACACACACCCAAACAAGCTAAGTGTGGTCAGGTTTGATTTTGCCAAGTTACAAAATATCGCGTTTCCAGCCGCAATATATACTTTTTATGAATGACATTAAAACTGAGGTAAAGCTACAAGTTTGTTACACACAATAATAAGAACACAGGACAGAAAATGTAAGTATGTGCCACATTATAATGAAAAAGGGATACGGGCGACATTTTTATTCAACGCGATATTCTCGGAACTGTTTTTTACTCAACCTATGCGACTTGTATCTCGCTTCACAGATGAAAGGAATTACCCAATCACATTTAAATTAACGCAGATGAAAAGAAAACTCTCACATCCAGGAGCGTTTTTTCTATCTTTTCTTTCTTTTTTTGAGTAATTTCTCGAAAGAAAATGAACAAGCTATTAGGAACGACATCAAAATTTTATAACCTTTCATTTATGCCATTTTAGGACTCACCACTGAATTTAATCTTTGGCATACATACACACACACACACACACACACACACACACACACACACACACACACACACACACACACACACACACAAACACGCAAGCACGCACATACACACACACACACACACACACACATATATATATATATATATATACATATCACTTATCTGCTTCTAATTTAAAAAAAAATGTGTGACTTCTGCAAGAATATGTGAAAATTGTATCAAGTCAGAAAGAATGCTACAAAATCTCAAAATACTTCCAATTCCGCAAAAATGGAAAAGAATAAAAGGAAAAAAGGGAAAAGAAAAAATAACAGAAAGAAAGAAAGAAAGAAAGAAAGAAAGAAAGAAAGAAAGAAAGAAAGAAAGAAAGAAAGAAAGAAAAAAACAAGAAAAAAACTATGGATACAAATGTATGGATAGGCAGTCATTAGAAAATATATAAGTTTACTGTACTTGTGAAAAAAGGGGCAATATTATTCCAAAGTTGCCAGTCTCACAGCCTACTGCCTAAAAAATTTCGACCTTAAATCAGCGCGCTTAGGCGCTTAACACCTTGATAGCCACCCAAAGATGTCAACGCAGTGCTGAAACGCTTGATTGGTTACAACAAGAGGGATCAGAAAGTATCAGTGGCATGGGTTGGGTGCAGAGTTGCTGGGCGAGCAACAGTATCAGTGTTACAATTCTAATTTAGTATTTTTTTCTGGTGTGAGAAATTGTGGGTGACGGAAAGTTAAATTGGGATTTTCTTTGGCGACTTCAGCAGAAAAGAGTTAATAGCAGGGTACTAGTTGAAGTGGTCGACATTACGACTCACTACAACTAATATTTCACAGCGCATGTCAGTTATTCTTGCAGAAGGAGAATGAAACCACTAGTATATATATTATATATCTTTATGTGATCATATATTCATATTTCTGACGTGGAGGCGTATTAATCGCAGATATTTGCCAGTCTTTGCAAATCGCATGCAAGCATTTGCTTGTGTGATGAAACAATATTCAAAGACTAATAATATCTGCTTATGCCTGGGCGTAATTGTATTTGTGTCTTTTTGCCCAGAACTAATTCCTTGTAGTCATTACCGTATTCAGCAGTCCGAACTCTTTACTTTCCATAAGCTAACCTGTCCCTGGCTAACCTATATACATATGGAATTACTATTGTCCATATTACACAAGTTCTTCTTTAAGATTTTGACATAGGCTAATCAGCTCAAATTATCTAAAGGGTCTTCAACGGGTTACTACTCAACATGTCTCGGAGCCTATTACCCTTACATGTTTCTCTGAGCAGCGGCTTCTTGTCTAAGCTAAATATTCAGGAAAGACAACCCACATAAAAATGAATAAATATGAACGTGCAAATGATAAATTAGCTAAATACGTGAAGTTTTGCTTATAAATGGAGAGCTTCATTATGAAAGAAGAATACCTGTCAAACAAACTATAATTACTAATTTTGTATAGTACAGGTTTAGATAAGAACAATTTGACTTCCTGAACCAATATGTACCCTTTCAAGCTGGACAGCTTATCCTAGTTAAACCACCACCCAGTGTATAACTGAAGTGGAAACAAGCCGGGGCATTATATTCAGGCCCGGTAATTGTAAAATAAACAGTCGCAGCTAGACCACCTGCACAAACCAAGGGAAACCCTAACAAGTACTGCAACAATGGACATCCTCTGCCAGTAATGTAAAACAAACTCCATGGTAACACCTACCCCTCAAACAATTAAGCTTCATTTCACTACCAACCCTGAGTCAATGAAACAACATAATGCGTCAGGTTTGTGACATTTGAGAAAATACTGTCAATTTTGCCTATTTTTTTTTAATCTTGAGTACATGTTCATTTAGGCATGTCACAAAAGAATGAAAGTGATTAGCATTTATGCCATAAACATGTTATCAAACTTTTTTTCTTAACGGGATTCTAAGTATAATTAGGCAAACATGTAACTGCCGTAGGCCTCTGTCTCCTACCGATAGCCCCAGGGGGGTTAACCTGACAGAAAAAATGAAAGCCTAAAATGTCTGAAAGTGAATATTAAAACAGAGAGATGCCAAAAGATAAAATTAAGTGGCAAAAGACAAATCTAAAACGGTAAATTATTGCAGCCAAACTTTCTATTAATCTTTGGATATTAGCAGCAAAATTATAGGGCAAGTCAGAAAAGAATTAGGTAGCTAAACAGGCAAGTCTAAAATCTCTAAATTTATTGAAGCAAACTTTCTAACCATTTCGGGATATTTTTAGCAAAACTTGTAGAAATATTCGATCAAAAGTGCATCTTTGAATACTCAATACTCTTGACTCAAGTTTATTATAAATTAATTTGGTTCTGGATGCAAAGTCATGAAATTTACAACAAATACGACCAAATCTCAAAATCTGTGACAAAAACGTTTTATATCCAATAGTTTCGGAAATATTACTGTCCGGCAAAGGATAATTAGCTACTTCGAAGTTAAACTCATCCATTTTTTAAGAAACTTTAATACAAACCCTGTCATTAGTGACCTGAATATCCAGGTCCAAAACTTATCTCTGAAACCATCTGAATTGTTACCCTCCAAAGGGATATCTTTTGGGTTAATGTCTTTGACAATTTCACTGAAACTTTGTTCATTTACCCAAGCAATTTCATGAATATATCTTGCATTGTTTGATAATTTTGTAACCATTTGAAAGTCCCTTTTCATCAATTTATCCATATACTTAAACTCAAGCCAGGTTAAATATAAATCTGCCAGTAAAGGGGAGCAGTTGCTACCCATCGGAATGCCTTTTATTTGTTGAAAAAAACCCACAAAACTATGGTCCCCATGGAACAAAGGTATTATCCGAAAGAAATTTTATAGCATGTACCAAAGTTTAAACTGTGTAAGATTTAATGTTACTTTTTGAATATTTATTGTGTGAACAATATGCTTTTTTTGTATTTGAATTAATATTTATGGTTTACAGATATGTTTAAACATTTTGCTAACTATTTCTGAAAGTGAACTTTTGATTTCATCTATGGGTAGATTTGTGAAAAGTGTAGAAGAATCAAAATATTTGAGACTTTTTGCTTTTACATCTTTGACTTTAGATACAAACTCGTGAATTTTATCAAAGTTGTATGCGGTGCAATATTCTCAACTATATGCCTATTGGCTTGATAATAGTGCAATATTATATGGGTGATTTTAGCCTTTTTCTGCCCATAAGAAACTAATCACACTGAGGTAACTGCACACATGGTAGATTTGGACTGAGGTTAGACGTCAAAATTGTTTTGCTCTCTGCAGGACGAGGGGAGTGGCTGCTTATAATCCACGGAGAAATAATTAAATTGTGCTTCACAGTTCACAGCAAAACACGGCACATTTACACATCACGACAAACATGAACGAAAGGTCATGACGTGCACTTTATTCAGAATGCCCTCCGAATGAAACTCACATAATACTTATACTAATATATGAAACAATTAGATTTGGTTAAGAATAGAACTACAGCATAGATCAAAGTTAAGATTTGTGGAAAGGCGATTCGTTTTGTCTTGTCGTTGCAAAGCAGCCACAAAATCTTACTTGAAAGTCACTCCTTGATTAGCGTGTGGTAAAATTGAATTTTAGCAAACACAACACAAAATTATTCTAAGAAGAGACCTAGTCTTTGCAGTGGCCATAATCCCGTCATTGTTGCCTTGAGGAGTACTTGTGGCCATAGGAATCAGTTCAGATACACATGTTCAACAGCGCATATATATATATATATATATATATATATATATATATATATATATATATATATATATATATATATACATATATATATATGTATATAAATATATATATATATATATATGTATATATATATATATATATATATATATATATATATATATATATATATATATATATATACATAACCAACTCTTACCGCATCCTCCAATGAATTGAACATCCACTGCAGCTTTACAGCGACCTAGATTTCAGAACCTTGCACGCGGTTTTAAAGGTTCCTCGTCGGCAAGGCCTTTTTCATGCGTGAAACTTGCCTCCAAATCAAGCAGTCAGCTCCCTTACTGACACCCACGCCGTGAAACTTACCTGGCGGTGCCAGAGCTGCAGAATGGCAGATAACACTGCCCCCCCAAAAAAAAAAGCAAGTGTAAACCTGTAGGACGATCACTTGACACATGGCACGGTTAAAAAAATTCAAAATCAATCCAATATATATTGGTAAATACAATACACAAACAAACGTTAAACTTACTAAAAAATAAGGCGAGGAATGTTGAACAGAAGCAATGGGAACAATTAATCCATAAAAAAAATAATACATAACCGCACTAAGAGCAACAGCACTTTAGGCAGAAAAAGTATGGTTGTGGGAAATGTGTGCAGATTGCCCATGATTTTTCAGAGCTAACCATTGTTGGGCATAGTGTTCCTCCCATCCCCAAAGATTGCTGTCTGGCACTCAGCCAAAACTCATTGCCGCTTTCCAAACCAGAGCGAAATCATAGTGTCTTGCGGAGGCATCTCCGGTGCAAGAGATTCAGGATATATGAAATTCACTACAAGAAAGTAGTTTGACAAGTTATATATGCCGAATTTAAAAAAAAAAAAACAAAAACAAAAAAAAAAAAAAAAAACAAAAAAAAAAAACAAACAAAAAAAAAAAAAACAGCCTTTTGTGTCCGATGAAGGCATTGTCAGTGACATTTTATTTTATAACAATATTCCTTTTTGTTGAAAATTCACCAGTCCTAATAAATCTGTGTCACCTTCCAAATGCAGTACTTGGTGGGCCTTCCCCTCATGAAAATACAGGTATTTACATACATACTGCTGGGCGATTATGAGAGCTAAACCAACAGCGCACTGATAGAGCTTAGTAGGTGAGCATTCAGGCTTTTTGCAACACTTTTATCATTTGATCGTTCTCTTTGTCATGTTTTGATGTAAAAAATAACCAGCCCCTGGTGACCTAACCTTCATCCTGTTTCATATGATGACAACAGAACTGACGAAATGGCATAAAGCTGTTTGTAAAGCTATGTGGCTTTCACTATCATCTGGTTTAAGGCATCTTTGTACCATGATGCACCCATGCCTTTATTCAGGCAAATATGTGCAATTGACAGCGCCAACATATATTAAACATGTTTACTAGAACAAGGACATCACTATTCACATGAATAGATATTTTTGACAAGATATTGGTGATGTTCAACAGGTTGAACCGTCCTCGCATACAGGTCCCCAGGCCTGAGCTTCTCTCAGTGACCAAGGACACACAAGGTTATTGTAAACGGGTGTGTAATTCAAAGAGACCATTCACCATGAAGTACCCAAAACATAGATTAATACTCATTCAGTCTTCCATATGTGGTCACTGGACTCCGTGCAGTTCCCCAGTAGAGTTTCTAAATGCACTGTGTTGTGCCACAAGCTGCACATATATTTGTACTCTAGCTTGAACCATCCAGTGCTTGCTTGGGAGAATGAAAATGCTGAAGATAAAATATTATCCTGTACATTAATGAATTGAATCTGATGATGTTTGCTACAACAATCAAGAAAAACAACAAAATTGTAAAAAATGGTTAGATTAAAAATCAACCGTAACTGATATTTTTACTTCTGGCAACAAAAGGAAATATTGTGACAAATAATACAATATCCGATTGTCAGGAATATGTAAAACTTGATGAAATCTTAAAATGAAACGAATATCATCAAATCTTCAGCATTTGGAACAAGTATTTTTATCGTCTCAATGGTAGCATTAGAAGTGTCTGAAATCGTTGTTTGTCATGTTTTTCCAGCTGTTTTATGGCAGCTGCCTCGGAAAACACGCAACAGTCATCTTTGTCATTACTTTTTGTGTGGTCATTTAAATATACATTGTGCCATTGGTGCTGCTCCACACTGGGTATGTGGATCTTCACCTTTGTGTCTTTTGGTCTCACTTACTTCTTCTTTGGCATTGGTTGCATGGGATCTTCAAGTTTCCAGCTCGTTCGTATGTTATTTGATGGATGGCATGACTAATCCCATAAATATTTCTAAGGAGATCAGTCCATTCTTCAAGGCATAGATCCAGTCCACGACCTCTCGTGCTCTGAGTCTGAAGGTTGACACTGTGCATTCCCATATATCACTTGTCATTAGAGCTTGCTACGAACACCCATCAAGTACATTTTCCCCTGGATTCTCCCTAAATGAATAAAGGGAGTTTTATAGTTGCTAGTTGTACCTCTAATAAAGTCCAGTCTTTCAACTGGAATGTAGCTGTCTGCCGTCTATAGGCCTGCTTCATTCTTTTAAAAAAAATGGGCATGCTTGGACCGTGTCAGAAAAACTGATAATCACCTCCAAAATCAATCCACTTTTATAAAATTCCTGTGACACCAAACGCCATGTGCCTTTCTTATTAAATCCAGTTTATAGCATCATCAGCAGGTTTTTTTTAGACCCAAGTGGGGGGTATCCTTTTTAATCCCCTGTGAAATGAGGCAGTATATTTTTAATCTGCTGTAGAATGTGTGGCTATCATTTTAATGCCCAGTGGAATGTGAGGCTATCATTTTTAATCCACTGTAGAATTAGGGCTATTATTTATAATGCCCTGCGGAATGTGGGGCTACAATTTTTCCCCGGTAAAATGTGGGGCTATCTTGTTCAAGTCCCCTGTGGAATGTGGGGCTATTTATCGTAATCCTTGGTGGAATTTGGGGCGATACAGCAATCCTTTGTAGTCCGGTGGAATAAGGTTTTTCTTTCACTGCCTTAGTATATTAAGCAAACCACAAGCACGCAACAATCCACGCACAGAAAAATTTAATAGTATAATGGCAGGCTTCTTTTTGCCTGTTTAATCTTAAAAAAACAAACAAACAAACAAACAAACAAACAAACAAACAAACAAACAAACAAACAAACAAATGGACACCAGATGCCACCTGGAATTAATGCATACCACCTCGAGGCCTCTGGCTTTGTAAATGCTCAATCTCTTCTGGACGGTATTATTATTACAGTTACCGTCATGATCAACATCACCCCTCGTTGTAAATCTAATATACGAATATGAGAAGCACCTTTTGTTTTGTATGCTCCATGTGGGTTTTAGTGATATGATAAACTCTTTTCACCAAATTACAATAATTATCACTGGAAACCCTCCATTCTGGCCACACGGGGACCGCCTTGGGCATCCAAGCGCACCGCTATTTGTTTCTTTACTGGCATCCATCGTTAACGTGGGCTTCTGAAATTCAACTCACTGACAGAAGCACCCAGCCAAATGGTAAACTATAACACTTCATTTTTTCTCAATTGAACGACAACAGTTGGCAATATGATCCTCAATGTTCAGTTCAGTTTGCTAATGAAATAGAGGCGTCAAAGAAACCTGAACAATCTATCAAAACAAAGGAAGAAATGCAGCAATTTATGAGTCGTCCGAAGGCCAATGGATTCTTGTTATATTTTTGCAGTAAAATGAGTAATGCTTTGCGACTGAGTGATTCATGCCATAATTTTGGCCCACTAGTTGGACCAAGTGTCTGAATCAAAGCGACGATAGCTGCAGACATGGCCTGTCTTCTCTGAAGATGTCATTGAATATACTTTGTGAAAAAGCAAAAAAATACCAATATAAGTTACATAATGGACTAACCTCAGAATTTGATTTCGTGTTCACGTGGGACTTTTGATTTGCTCGACTGGATAATTATATTTTAGATACACATGACGGCTTAATGGCATTTAAAAATGAGAAATTTATTTGAGAAAAGCATGAACGGCATTTAACGCGTTTTGCCTAGCCATAACAAAGCTGTAAGCGAGGAAAGGAAATTAAGCATGTGAATCAGAGCGCTCATTTGGCAACAAATCCCTCGCCTTCTTCACAATGCAATTTACCTGCAAAGTTTCCCTGAAATATTTTGCTTTGCGTTAATTTTACCACCAATAAAATGTATCACAAAAGTGCCTCCATTTTACACGTAACAATGATTAACTAGCTTTTTGCATGATATTTTGTCGGTCGAAGTCCGCGTTGTTTCCTTCTAGTATGAAGTATCGTTATTTTATATTTAAACTTTTATTGTACACATATTTTTCCATAATGAAAATAAAGTTGGGAAATAATCAATCCGCTCCAGTTGATCATTTCCTCTTAAGACACGTTTGATATAAAAAAGGTCACGTTTGATCCGGGGACTGGCTGACGACGCCGATTTGATCCATAACTGTATAATCATCGCTGTAGAACTTTCTGCACATTCAGTCTTTAGATCACTTTTTGTATGGAAGATATTGATTATGGGAATGCGCTGGATCTGTGATCTTCATAGATTTATCGTTTGTTTTAAACATATGGTCTTATCTCAATAGCAATTTGAGAGAAGCCAAAGCCTTTATTAACCCCTCTAGCCAAACAATAAAATAAAATAAAATAAAAAAAGTACAATGAAAAAGAAAGTAGATTAGACAAGACTTGGCATGAATGCATGTATAGAAGGGTGACAACACATGGACTCAACAGATAGCTAGCTCACATGAGTTGTGACCGTGCAGTTCTAGTTGCCAGGACTTCAAGATGATATATTAAAATACCTGCTAAGCAAAAGGAATCGTGTCTTGAATCATCTTTATAACACCTCTCTAGATCTCCAGTTTCACATAATTTGGAACGAACTAAAAAAAAAAAGAAGAAGAAGAATGGAATAAAGAAAGAAAGAAGAAAGAGCGAACGAAAGATAGAAAAATAGGAAGCACGCAAGCAAGCAAGCAAACAAGAAAGAAAGGAAGAAAGAAAGAAAGAAAAAAAAAGAAAGAGAGAAAGAAAGAAAGAATGAAAGAAAGAAAATAAGGCAATTGAGAAACCCATGCCTGAAATACTTGGTGTTATCTTGTGAGTCTTTCAAGACTATTCCTTCACATGTAAATACTAGTGTATGGGCCTAACTGCTGAGCCTGCTAAAAAAAAAACACAAATGTATTGGACAGTAATACTACAATCAAAATTGAACACATTTTTGTGTGACCATTTCAATTCTGAGGTTCATCCATATTTGGATTCACGGATGCAAGTGAGTGATTACAAAAATAAGTTTGTAAGACCAATATAGTTATGGTAACACTTGAAAACTATTACAAATGGGAAATTCTAGGATCAAAATACATAATTCAGCTTTCCCTTTGGACTCAATGACATAATTTTAGGCTTCAGTGATTTCAGGAATTTGAACTTTGCGACTCCCGATAGCAGTCAAGCACCTTTCATAATATTCAGACTGATTTTCAAAGAAGAAGGAGAGGCCATGGATAATGACGATCACACAGAAACAGGAAATTTGCGAATGCGGGTAAAAAGACCTTGTTCAAAACTTGCTACAGACTTTCTCTAATGGCATTGGTCAATTAGATATAGCTCTTCAAGCACTATCAGTTCGAGATATAACCAGAATCAATGGATATTTTGGCGGTACTTACTCTGACCACACATTTCGACAATTATCATTTTTAGTTTATTTTGTATGCTTACACAACAACTATTCAGAAACAAGATTCTAAAAAAAAAATAAATTAAATGCAACATTCATTTGGAGCACAGGATTATTGATTCACTGAACATTCATACCCTTTTTAAATTGAAATTTGTTCGTAACATGATCCTCAAGGAATGCAAAATAAAATACCCCCCCCCCCTCTAAAAATGCCAATAATATTGGACAAAGTATCAAGAACTACGAGTAATGTCTGCATTCAATTACTACTTGAGGATATAGCAGCTAATCAAATTGTGACTAGATATCTAGCTGTAGATACTACAAATTTGTCGATATATTCCACAAACATGTATTTACAGGTTCTTTGGATATAATACAAAATCCAGCTTAAAATAAGGTGATGAAAAAAAAAAGTACACACCCAAAAATGCATGCCCTAGTTTATAAATTTACTGTAGTTTTTCAAGATGCGTACAATCCTGTTGATTGCTACTTAATGAAATGGGCAAAGATAGTAAAAATATAGCTTCAGAAATTTGGAAGAAGGTTATAAAACATTGAGAAGTATTTAAAACACAGTTTGTATTACAAATCCCACACTATGAATTGCAGTATGGTAGATTTTAGGCAGCTAAAGGTTTCAAAAGGGGTCAAGGAACCAGAAGGAAGATTTGTAATCATTAACATTGATTAGGTAGGTATAAATTGGGGGATCATCTGCAAACAATATTATTTTGATGTTTTGAAAAATAAACTTGGCAGTTTGCCTTATTTTTTTTCCCTTAGATATTGTAAACTTGCCTGTCTTGCTACTTAATTTGGTCTTTTCGCATCAGTCTGTTTCACCATATGCCTTTCAGACATATTAGGCTTACTGGTTTCTGTTAGGATACCCCCCGATGGCTACCGGTACCAAGCGACAGCCTACGGCACTTACACATATGTATAACTGTACTTGATCTGGTTAAAAGAGTATGTTTCGTTAGCGCGTTCTTGCCTTCAATGATAATGCCTTCCTCTTCCTGACATGCCTGGGTACATATTTACTGGATGTCAAAAAACACTCAAATCTGACAAGAATTACCCAAAAATAAGAATCTTGACCCATTTTGTATAAACATTAACTCAGGATTGGCAGCGAAGTAGAGCTTTACTGGTTGGAGACTTTCACAGTGAGGAGTACATGTCATCAAGGGGTTATTTTTTCCATTTCTGGTGCAGGATGTCCTTTGTTCCATTACCTCTCAGGATACCCAGGCGGTTTATGCTGTATCTGTTTATTTATAATCACAGGGGCAAGATATATAATGCCCCCAGTTTGTTTTTACTTCAGTCATACGCTGGCAGGCTATTTAACTTAAGTGAGCTCTCCAGCTAGAAAGGGAACATACTGGGTCAGTGGAAAGTCAAATTATTTTATCTGTACTTCCAATATATATACTCAGTAAATATGTTTGTTTTGACAGGTAATTTTTATTCACATTAAGGCTCTACATTTATAAACAGAGGTTTGCTTATTTAGCTAACGTATTGACACGTTCACACACACACACACACACACACATACATACTTTCATACATACATGTATGTATTTATGTATATATATATATATATACATACATATATATATATATATATATACATACATATATATATATATATATATATATATATATATATATATATATATATATATATATATATATATATATATATATATATATATATATATATTATATACATATATATATATGGGTGGTGTTTGATGAATATTAGCTGAGACAAGGAGCCGCCGCTCAGAGAGATATGTACGGGTACAGGCTCCGAAGCATGTCCTGAAAAGTGATCGGCTGAGGACCCTGAATTTCATTTGGGCTAATACAGGCAATGTGAAAATTATACGAAAGCTCGGGACAATAGTACCCATATATGCGTATAGCTTAGACAGTGACAGGTTAGCACATGGAGTGCAGAGAGTTCGGAGCACGGAGCAGGCTAATGACTACCACGAAGCGGTTGTGGACAAAAAGAAGCAAATACAATAGCTTCAAGGGAGATTACAACATGTCAATTGGAACAGTGACCTGTCTTTATTACGTCACATCATCATTGATGCGCCTCAGTGATCCGTGATTGGTCCCATTCTGTGTGTTTTATTTTATGAAAACCTCTGTACACATGTTAAATAGTTTTTATATGTCTCGGTTGAAAACTTAGTACAATGCAGTCTCAATTAGAAATAGATGTTGACAATGTAGACAATTTTCCGCTTTTTAACGTAACACATCGCAACAAAATCACCGACAAACAGAAACACTAAAGGGGTGGTAAACATATATAGATGGATATGCTCCTTGGGGAAACCACAACAGCTGTCCTTGTCAAGTGTGGTGATGGTTTATGAGTTGTTCACACAGGTAAGGCTAAACTAGTGTTAGCCCATCAAAATCCGAACTGTTGGTCATTAATATTGGTAAAGACAAATCAATTGATTAAATGTACATCTCGAAGCATGAAGAAAATTAAGATCAGGTGAAAACAACAACACAGTTCAGCCTTGCTATTGCTAATGAGTCGGACTGGCACAACCAAAGAGTTGCTTTACATAAACATGTCAATGCCATTCGTCAAAGTTCAAAATAATTGTAAACAAAAATTACTTTGTTATTTTTGCATGCGTGTAACCTGTATGTCAATGAAAGAAACAGGCATAATATCACATTTTTGTACTAGTTTCTCCGCTTTATGATCAAAAACAAACCTTATTAAAACTTTTTGCCTCCCAAGGGTTGTTAGATTGTGGAGTTAGCATGCCTGCTGATGTATGTAATTCCAAAAACCTTACACATTTAAAGAACAACTGAGACAGGGGGAAAAACGTGCACACAGAATACATTACAACGGTTATGGATGTACTATCAGACTCTCAAGATGTCACTTGTGGAGTTCCCCAGGGGTCCATACAGGGCCCGCTCCTCTTTTTCCTCTACATTAATGATCTTCCCGACACAATTTCTGTTTGCAAAATCTTTTATATATATACCGATGATGCAGCACTTTTCTTCTCAGCCCCAGATCTGCACGAAATTGAGCGTACACGTAACCAGGGAACATCCTATGTCTCTCACTGGTATGCTTTAAACAAACTAGCTCTCGATGTCAAGCAAATATAATTATTAGACAATGTCATTACCGTATCCAAACCGTAGTTCTAATGAAATAAATCCAAGTCAATTCCGAGCAAAGGCAATGTTCCTTGGCATGTATAGCTGAATCACATACATTAATAGTTCGTCTTTTACTCAAAAGAGTCTAAAACGTATATCCAACGGTCCATAGGGTCAAAAAGCCATGTCTAGTTTAAATATGACTGAATGCAAAACGTTTTGTTTAAAATTATAGGCCTATTTCAGTAAATTGCCTTGAACAGGTGCATCATTCATATGCACATATGACGGTACAATTCATAAAAAGGGACCAAACTTTGCAGCACATCAGAGAATTTGCAAGCACAGATTCCTAATTTGTTGAAAATATCGATAAGTTCAGCATTTAAAAGGCACTAGTTGCAACCACCGTCTCAACAATGATCATCATCCATATAAGTCCACAAAGTAACACTAACACCAACCACTACCCAGGGACTGAAATAGGCTCCTCCGTCATATATATACAGACAAACGGAAAGTCAATTGAAAGCGTTTCTGTTTTCAAATACATTGGAGTCTTGCTAGACTCTTCCCTTTCATTCTCGTTTCACAACAAGATTCCCAAGGTGAACTCTAGACTAGCTTACATGGGAAGAGCAAGCAAATTCATTCCACACAGATACAAGAAAAACAACCTCCTGCTGTACAAGTCACTTATTGTATTGTATTTTATTTTCTGAAAATCATACAGACGGTATATTTCAAAATCAAAGTACAATATAGTAATATTATTAAGTAGTAATAAATGGTTCACAAAAATAATATGAGACACAAAAATGATATGATTTTCAGCTGGAGAGAGGAAAACCCCATAGGGCTTATATTCCCTACAGACTGAGAGGCCACTTAAACAAGGACATGAGTCAAACAAAAATCACCTACTAAGAACATTGACAACAATATCAATTAAAATCAATTAAACTATTAATCACTGATCGTCAAAAATGTACGATTTGAGACGTTTTTTTAAATAAAGTAATTGAGGTTGCATTTTGTATAAAATTTGGCACTGTTTTCCATACATGAGGTCCGTGAGTATTGCAAATTTTCCAACATTCGTTCTGAAAGGATGTATATAAAAATGTTGTTTTGTCTAGTATCATAATTAAGAATTGTTGACACTTCAGTAAATAATTTTCGGAATACAGGAGGAGCTAGAAAGAATTTAACTTTATACGTGAGTAGACCAGTTAGGAATAAGTCCAAGGTTTGAAATTTTAAAATTTTGAATTTATGAAACAAAGGGTCAGTGTGTGAGTTGTACAATGAAAAGGTAATAATTCGTAAAACCTTTTTTTTTTTAAGTTTAATTAGTTTGTCTATTGTGACAGGGTATGTGATCGCCCATATGGTATAGCAATAGAGAAAGTAGGGATACACCAGAGCATAATACAATTGTATAAGTATATTAATTCCAAATTTGTGTCTAATCTTCTTAAAAATTCCCATTGTTTTACTTACTTTTTTTAGATATGTACAATGCATGTTCTTCCCAGCTTAGATTTTTATCAAACCAGACACATAAGAATTTGAAAGTAACAACTTTAGATAGTATTTTGTCGTTAATTTGAATAGAGAAATTGGTTGAGCGAGTCTGTTTATTGGGAGACTTAAAAACCAGAGAGTTTGTTTTATCTAAATTTACTGATAATTTATTTGTATGAAACCACTGAATGATATCAATTAAAGTATTATTAATTTTATGCTTCAGTGTATCAACATTCTCATTACTAAAAAGTAAACTTGTATCATCTGCAAAAAGCATACACAACATATCTTGGGATACAAGACCAAGATCATTAATATATGTAATGAATAACACGGGTCCAAGAATGGGCCCCTGACGAACACCACAGTATATTGGTAAGACATCAAAGTCTTCATTCTCTTAAGATTCATATTGAGTTCTCTTGGACAGGTATCTGTTAAACCAATTGAGAGCTATTCCCCGGATTCCATAGATAGATTGTTTTTTACAAAATATATCATGGTTTACTGTATCGAAGGCTTTGGAGAGGTCTAGAAAAATGCTAACAACTTGATCTCCTGTCTCCAAGGCCTCTGATATTTTACAAGACAGATAGTTTATTGCATATTCTCTACTGCACCTTTTACGGAGTCCAAATTGAAGGTCATATAGTACATCAAGTTTATCTAGATAATTAATCAATTGTTTATGTACCACTTTTTCAAAAAAATTAGACAAGGCAGGAAGAACTGAGAAAGGTCTATAATTGACAAAGAATTCTTCATCACCTTTTTTGAATATGGGAATTATTTTAGCAAGTTTCAAACCACTAGGAAATACACCAGTTTCTAACGATAAATTTACAATGCAGGTAAGGGGACTGGCGATGTCGTAAGATACAAATTTTAGTACTTTGGGATGTATGTCATCCCATCCTGGACTAGAATCTTTGAGTGACCTAATGATGGATATAATATCCTGCTCTACAACAGGAGAGACATAAAAAGAGTTAAGATAATTGCCTCAAAGATAGGAGTCAGGATGTTACTGGTGTTCCAGGTATTTTATCAGCAAGTGATTGCGCCACATTTACGAAGTAGGAATTAAGTTTGTTAGCTATGTTTTTTTGATCGGTAATATAGGAGTCACCATTTTTAATGTTTAGTTACCTGGGACTTTTTTTTTTTTGTTGGCTAATAACAATACTTATAAGTTTCCACACTCTAGTTAAGTTAGATTTATTTCGTTCCATTATTTCAGAATAATGTTTTTCCTCAGCTGTGCGAAGAACATGGTCTAGTCTATTACAGTAGTTGCTATATTTCTGCTTATTATTTTCAGTGGGTGAAGCAATTTTCTTTCTGTATAACTTATTTTTCCTGTCTAAAAATTTAATAATTCCCTGGGTTAGCTAAGGTTTATTAAGTTTATACCTAGAATTTACTGCACGTAATGGAATAGTTTCTTTGTATGCTTTTTGGAGACTTCGACCAAAGTCTGACATAGCTACGTCAGGATCAGTTTTGTTTAACTTATTTTTCCTGTCTAAAAATTTAATAATTCCCTGGGTTAGCTAAGGTTTATTAAGTTTATACCTAGAATTAACTGCACGTAATTGAATAGTTTCTTTGTATGCTTTTTGGAGACTTCGACCAAAGTCTGACATAGCTACGTCAGGATCAGTTTTGTCGTAAATGTCCGTCCATGAAATTTGTTTGATTGCGTTTTGAAAATTGTCTAATGACTTAAAATTGATACAATACTGTTTATTTTCATTTTGGGTGGGAATAATCTTTTTATTAGAAATATTGTGGAAAATTGGTAAATGATCTGAAAGATCATTGTAAAAAATACCACTTAAACGTTCTGAATGATCATTTAAGACATTAGTAAAGATATTATCGATAAGTGTTGCTGAATGCTCAGTTATTCTTGTGGGCCTGCTGATACATGGAAGGAAGAGGTTGCTATATAAGTTTTCAATGGGATCAGAAGAAGGTGGGTGTTTATCTATAATTAGCACATTTATATTAAAGTCACCCAGGAGATAGCATGATTTTTTTCTTGTTTTATTTTATCTAGAATAACGTCAAAATGTTCATTAAAATTATCCAAGTCTGTTCCTGGGGGTCTGTAGATGACGCCAACTATCACGTTCGGATCATTTTGGATATTCTGAATTTCAACAAATAGACATCCCATTAATTCATTAAATATTGGCAAATCATCTCTTTTAACATACTGAAGGTTGGTATCGACGTACAGTGAGACCCCTCCTCCTTCTCTATTAGGTCTGAATAATTTTTCGTGTTGATAGTTTTCTAAGTAATAAATATCCTCATTAGATGGGTTTATCCACGTTTCACATAGAGCTATTTTATCAAACCTAAAATTTAGCATATCTAAGAAAATATTTAATTCATTCATGTGTGCTGGAAAACTCCTGATATTGAAATGAACAAAAGATACAATGGTTGACTGGTCAATTAAATTAATTTTTGAGAAGAAGGTATTATGTATATAATATTGAATGTTACAGAGGGTGTTGGTCATGCTACATTGATTAAAAAGGTGTATATCTGGATCCGTGTTATAGATAGGGATAGTGTTTTTGCCGTCATTAATTTCAAAGGGAACAAAAATTTTATCATTAAGCTTGCTAAAATCAATGTCGGGGGAGGAAAACCGGTGTTCGGAGATGAAATTTAAAAATTCACCATTGTTGTCTGTGTGATTGAATGGGAACTCTGACTGTAAACAAATTGGACAGAACCACGATTTATCAATATTTCGGTTTCCATCTATGCATTTTAAATGAAAATGTTTGCTACAAATTGAACACTTAGCCTGTGTTATGCCTCTGGAGGTAACACTTTTTTTACATATATGACAATTTACCATAATGGATTAAGTAATGATAAAACTGTCATATCTTGGCAATGACTTGCATGTGTGTTTCAAGTCGGCGGAGTGAATCAAGTAGTAAAGGAAACTGTAACCAACGGTATACAATATAATGACAACAGTTTGATGTAACACGTTCAAAAGTATAACATCCATGTAGCATTTAACAGATCCTATTTGGACCGCCATATAAAATTTAAACATATATGTACATGTATATGCAAAGTTTATTCTTGTAGACCGAGTGTTTAAAGTCATGAAAATATATACCCCCAAAGAAAACCATTCTCATTAAGAGTCACTAGAGAAATGACGCTGTAAATGTTACTGACCATAAGCATGACAAGACGCAAAAAGACTTATTATATCATGATTCGATAACTACGACATAGTATGGGATCCCTGTTCCCCCCAGCGTAAGAACAAACTCCAGGTTATTAACAAAGTTGACACCCCAAATTCGGCCCTTTATTCAACTTGCAATATGTCAACCCTACAACAGCAAAAGGATTTCCACTCTCAGATATCAATGGGCAAGGCTGCTCATAACGTACTTCCAGAATATATTTGTTCTAAGTGTGTATTTACTGTCCATACCCACCAAACCCGAGCTCTGAGAAGTAGGTCCCTGTCCATACCACGTGCAAGGCTTAATAGTGACAGGACCGGGATTTCCATGAGGGTTGCCACCACATGGAGCTCTCTTCTCCCCAACCCTATCCTTGTTCAAGACTTGGAAATACCCGCGCAAAAATATACCCTATTTACCCGTTCCCAACTTCATTCCCTTACTGTTTTTTTCCCATTCATTTTTTTTTGGGAGGGGGGTGGGGATGGGGGCATTTGGTGGCTCCCCTTCATAATACTGACCATAGCCAATAGTGATCTTAACCTTCAGCTTACATTCATGTATTTCAAAATTTGATCATAACCTGGGTTATTTATTGATTTTCCATTCGTTGATATAAATTCATATATATATATATATATATATATATATATATATATATATATATACATATATATATACATATATATATATATATATATATGTATATATATATGTATACTTAATGGGTAATACTTTTTTACAGTTTTTGTGTGTGTGTGTGTGTTTAGATATTGTTCATTGTGTTCTTTCTACTGTTGTCTATGCATTACAAATTTGATTTATTTTTACAAATTGTAACTTATCCTTCATTAATTCATATGTACCATGACCACCCAGGGCCTGGCGGAAGATCAGTGCGGCGCCACTGAGCCAGTGACCCTGGTTAAAGAATAAATAAATCAAATCAAATCGAATATAAGGCTTTCTGTTTCCTATACTAGGTGTGTATGAGATGCAGCAAAGTAAATTCAATGTGTTAAAAAGGGCCTTACGTACTACCCTCAGTCTGTGGGAACGGAAATTAAAAAAAAAATCATTATTTTTTTTTAGGAGTTGTCTTTCTAGATAAGTTTAAGAAATATACTCCAGATAAAAATCATGTCTTTTGCACCGTTTACGGTTTTGGTGTTATTATTTGAGTAAAATATCGTGTTGTTCCAAGCAAAATGAAATTATTTTTTGTCGCATTCCATAACTTTATCAAAATAGCAGGCAGACTTGGAGCAGTGATGTTGTTCATATTATGGTAAATGTCTCGCAATAAGAGATATATTATCTGTATGTATGTATGTATGTATGTATGTATGTATGTATGTATGTATATATATATATATATATATATATATATATATATATATATATATATATATATATATATATATATATTAATATTAAAGTGAAGGCGGACTTCATCTCTCTACTCTTTATCCGTCACATATTGTGTCGTTCCGTTTATACCTGTGCTCGCCACTCTATATGCCCATGTTTTGTGGCGTTTTTTCTTTAAAGTGAATTGTTTGGTAGTCTCTAATATGTGGGATGTTTTCTTCAATCATTTTCATGCGCAGGAGGGATTTATGTAGGGCTTTAGACAACAATATTTACTTTACATAAATTCCATTTCATGTTATTTGTCCTATTTGAAGTGGATTGATACCTATCTTGCCATTAAACAGCGACATATTTCCTTTGATGATAGTGTATCAATCCATATACTGTCAAGTATAGAGTCCCACAAGGTTCTATTCTGGGACCTTTGTTATTTGTAAATTATAGTAATGATATTTACCGTGCGTCTCCAAAATATGACTTCATCCTTTGTCGTAATGAAACAACCCCAGTAACACCTTTGTGTTCTTTCATTTCAGATATTAATTCAAAGAAAAATGATGTGTCAGATAAAATAAACGAGGAGCTGGCAAGGATACAAAATTGGCTTTCAGTGAATAAGGTGTCAATAAATTTTGCCAAAACGAAATTCATTACGTTTCGTTTCCCACAGCGTACATTAAATCCAACTTATATTGCTCATGCAAAACTTTTGTTTAAAACACCAAAAGTTTCAAAATCACTATATATATATATATATATATATATATATATATATATATATATATATATATACATATATATATACATATATATATATATATATATATATGTGTGTGTGTGTGTGTGTGTGTGCGTGTGTGTGTGTGTGTGTGCGTGTGTGTGTGTGTGTGAATAAACTCAAAGCCCTGCATTTTCATAACATATATTCCCAGAAACAATTAGCTGAATATTTTAAGAACTATTTATTTTTCAGACCTAAATTCATCCTTTCAACACAAGAACCACGCATATTGCATGACTCCCTCCCCGAAAAAATAAATAGCCTTTATTGTATGATATATCATATTTCCACTTTTTTGGAGATAACACCTCCCTCCATTTTGGATAAAGTGCATACATATTCAATGGATTTATATACTAAGTACATCAAATTATACCTTATTAACCAATATTTAGAAACGTGCACCTTATATAATATCCATGTATTTGCAACTTGATATTTTATAGGTATTTCTGTATTGTTTGCTAGTGATATTAAAGTCTGTAAACTTCACTGTACGTGGTCCCAGTATTAGTGGATTCAAATGGCCACAGACTACAGTTATAAATCCTTCTATTTTTCATATTAGCATTTTTCAGTCTAAAAAATCAGCATTTTGGTATTTTGAAATTCCGTGAACGGCATTTAAGAGATAAAAATGTCAGAAAAATATGGATGGATTTTTGTCATACAATTCCCAGCTCGTTAATTTGTGATAATTGAAATACGAAACAACACCTGGATGTCAGCTTTATACAGGTGTATGAACTGTGCTCTTGCCAGGGTCACATCATTGTCCTTCCCCACCATAAAGTTCCCACCTGGCCTGGAAGACAGTGCACTTATATGACCACTAATGAAGCAACTCTGCGATGCAGCAAACCTGACTTAGCTAAGTTTATTTAAACAGAAGCTACAGCATGCTGAAAACACAGTATTTTCACAATTACGGACTATCTCCGTTGGGATGCGCAACCAGCCAATCACAACTGTGGTCTGTAACCAAATCCTTACTGGGGTCATCCTTACGTATTCGATAAAATTCAGGGTGTTTTAATATCATACAAAAACACTGTATCATATCACTAATGCGGATAACAATGTTAAGTGCATTGGGTTTGCTAAGATAGTGTACACGGCATTTTAAAGTGCAGAGATCCCGCCTGGCACAGGTGTTCTTTCGGATAATTTTATTTTCTTTAGAGGTGCTTTGTCTCTGTGCTGAGACTTACCTGGTTAGCATGTATTCTGTAAATTAGCACATGAAAGAAAGAAGCAGATAACTAGTGAACACAAGAACAGCGGGAAATGTGTGAGTAACCGCAACTGGCTAATTTCAGGGGCAGGAATGCATTTTTTAGCGTTATTTCGACAATTGACGGCCATTTTGCCATTCAAAACCAAGATGGACATTGCATATTTCCCTGTCCACGGGCAAAGTGCAACACTTTAGACATGTATGAGATAGAAACGTGTGGATTCAGCTGTTGGATTGTATTGGTGATAGAATGTCATAAATAGTGCTCACAGTCCTCTAATTAGCATATGCAATGCCAATAGGCACCTGAAACAAAGTAATTTGCTTTGGTACACAAAGGAATGTGCGAATTGTAGTAACTCGCTAATTTGAGGGTCAGGGATCTAGTTTTGGGGTTATTTAACATTTGGCAGCCATTTTCACTCTTAAAAACCAAAATTGCCACTGTGCACCTTTCTTTTCTTCAATGGGAAGCTCGGACGTTCATTGTTTCATTACTCCTGCAAGGGCGTCAGTATCGTGCTAGGGCGTCCAGAGGCACATGCACACCCAGCACCATAATTAAAACCCAGTATGGGCACACATTTGAGCCATTCCTTATGCATGGATTATCGTATATAAACATTACCCCCCCCCCTCCTCTTAGTGGGAATAATGGAACTGTTCTGAAAAGTACCAAACTTGATATGGTGATAGACCTGGAAGTGAAGTTGTGCTATTGTTCGGAACAGCTAGGATGGTTGAAATATTACAAATTAGGAGCAATTTCAAAAGCTCCAATTCCAACATGCAACTGATAGACACAAAATTTAAAGAAGTACACACAGGTGTGCGAAACCTGCCAATCTAATAGACAGTGAACAGAAACTGTGCCATTTTAAATTATTCTAATTAGGAGCACTTGAAAAAATTAAATGTTGAATTTTTCCAAACTAATCATTAATATAGGTGCCAAACAAACTTCAATTGTGACATAGCCATATCCAATGAATCACATACCAAAGTTGTAATTCTTTGATTCATGCAAGTTTACCTCTCTGGCTGTTAGTTTGTAAATACACAATATTGAATTGTCGAATAACTTCCAAACTATTATAGAAAGATGTGTGGCTCTAGCTTTGATTTGCAGATTTGTGACATAAGCCAAAGAGACATGAACCAAAGTTGTGGCCTTCTACTGCATGCAAATCAGGTGAACACACAAATTTAAATGTGGAATACAGTCAAACCAATTACAGAGAGAGGTGCTGTCCCCCCTTTCAATTTGAAGGCATGCTGCTTGTTAGCTTGGTGATCTTGGGAATTTTGATTCCATTGATCTGGGATTCAGTTGAGTCGATGGTGGCTGCTGGTTTTCATACTCAAGTCCGATTTGACAGCCAATCACATCCCACAAATACTCAACTGGGGCAATCAGGAAAATGGGTTAACCATGGCAACAATTGGATATTGTACTGCTGTAGATACTGAATGATGTCTCGGGCAGTGTGGGGTCATGCGTTATTCTGTTGAAACAGTAGCCCTGGATATTGTTGGATCTGTTTGTCAATTGTTTGGAATATCTCATCCACATCGCGCTGGCCTGTTAGTGTCCCATTCACCCTGAAGAAAGCTATTCTCCCTGTTGCTGTAACTCCCCCCCCCCCCACGCATACACACACACACATACACACATCATGATATTGCCTCCTCTATAACGGTCATGTTCAAACATACATCCTTCCACGAACCTCTCTTAAGACATTTGTAAAACCCTTATTCTTCCATCGATGAATGGCAGAGCCGTATGCTCTCAGTTTGGCCAATACAGGTTGTGTGTTTATGGTAGACTGTGGTGCTTTGATGTGGACTTGGTGCCCGTCTGATGCACCTTTTTGGTAGGAAGAAACCTGTGCCTTCTTACATATTGGATCAGACAATATCCTCCGTCGTATCTTACAGTCCTAGTCGCGCAGATCGGGTCTTCCTCCTGCATCCTCTGGTTTCCTGCAAACGGTCCCACCACCTTTTACCCAATGGCCTGAGGCACCCCACTATCATCGCTACCTCCTACTGGGAAAAGCCAGCCTCCAACACCCCAATGCCCCTGCAAAATTCAGACAGTTGTGAGTGACTCGTACGCCATGACACCTTGGATTCATAGTACACACAATAGTGCCATAGCCACCTTATTAAGGTCATAGGCACCCCAGTAGAATATACACTTTTCGCGTCTCTTATGCTGTTGTATTGCTTTCCTGACATATTCTGTCCATGTGATTACACAGGCATACCCTAAGCTAACCTGTTGTATCAGATATTACATAAGAAGGCAAATTTCGAGGCATACATACACAAGTAATTTTCAGGCGCAAATGCAGCATTGGGCAGAAGGAAGCGGTGAGTGGCAGCAGAGAGCAGCAGAGAGCAGCAGCCAGCGGCATACAGCAGCGTTCGACGGTACTTGCCGACCGCCGCTGTCTGCCACCAAAATCCAATTGACACTTCTGGAGCTCAGCGGTAGACAGCAGGTATCGACAGCAGAAAGCGGCAGTCAGTTGCAGATATTGGCAGAGAGTCTTTCGCTGCTGTATGCAACTCAAATAGTTCCAGAAGAACAGACATTTGGGTACATCATGTACATGAAAAGGTATATTAATGTATTTTGAAAAAAAAAAAAACTTTTGTCTTTTGCTTCATAGGTAAAGCAATGAAACAAAATCGGCCAAAGTGATCAATATCACGTCAAATTGCTCAGCTTATTCTTAATTTCACTGAGGTAATCAGAGGGCCATTTGTTCTCAAGTTGGCAAAATATGGTTAGCTTTTGTTGAGACACAATACAAACTCGTGTACTGTATTCAGTAAATAAGTATGGGTGAAAAATATATGTCACAGTGATCCCAAAAGTTACTGATGCATCAATGTTTCCTTGATACGTATGTGTTAAATGTCAGTAAAAGCTGTTCAAATGATTGTGTTTCGGATAATATGTATTAACAAAAGTGGCATGCATTGTATATCAAACAAGTCACAGTGATCCTCAAATATGAGTAATCATTTTATAATCATATTTACATGTATATACATACACATGTATACATATATACATATATTTATAGATATCAAAAGGAGAATCGGAGCTATCAGATAAATGGCAGAGGAACCAGAAGCCTTAGGCCCACTGGGCCTAGAAATAGTAATCTGGCCCTAGCAAGCCATCAGGCCCATTTTAAAGGCTTTCATGATTAGTATTCCAACCTTGGCCAAACTACGTGTACATATATTTTTTTTGTCTGTGTTTGATGTTGAAATGGAATGAAATATGTGATAATTTGACGTTAGGCTAACTTGTTATGAAATTTTTGAAGTATTTATGTGAAGGCCGTCCAGTTGTCCAAAGGTAATTGAAATGTTGTCACTTGGATTAATTTTAAAGCTGATTTTATGATTCATACAATGACATTCATTAAAAAAGTGTCAAACAAATTGGTCCTCAATGGACAAAATTTGAGTTTTCCAACTTTTCTTGATGTTTATGACTTTGAGCACTTTTGTTTCATTGTTTTACCTTTAAAGTACGAAGCAAATGTAAATGAAATTCCATTTATTTCCATTACATACGTATATAGCTTTTGATGTGCATGATGTAGCCAATGTCTGTTCTTCTAGGGCTATGATAATGATGACATTTAATGTATGTTTTTCTAAGAATCAATGAGTGCATGTGCACAGAGCTCTGTTATGATGTAATATACACGTATGTGATAAAAGCTATATAGCTTTAACTCAATATATACATATGTTAAAACTAAATTGTTTACCTCTAAATTCTGTATAGTGCAAGGTTTATTTGAATGCTGCACGGAAAGGTGATGAAAACTCATGATGCACTCCTACCACTAAGTGGCATATTGGTTGCAATAAAACTTACCTCCATATAGTTGTTTGTTTTTTTTTTCCAGAACAATTATGTACCCTGTCCCCATGCTGTCCAGAGCACCCACCGTCATAGTGTTTGATTTCAGTTCAACGGTGACCGAATATAAGAATGATCAACGACGTGTGTGCTTCAGCTGGAGCTAATGCTAGCCTAGACCAGTGGCCGTCTATATTAAACTTTATTTAGTCAGAAAACTGTTGCTAGGGTAACTTTACTAAGTAAATTTTACTAGGTAAAGGTTGGTATTCATAAAGATTTTCTAGATCAAAAGTTGCACTAAGTATATTTTGACTAAATACAAAATGTTAGTAAGCTTTGGGGGTTAATAACTTTTTGGACTAAGACAAAATATAGCATTCTTGCTGGCATTGAAATTAGCACTGATCCAAGATGGCTGCCTTTACTCATGCTATGGCCCGTCAAAGGGCAACACGAAATCCACGAACTTTCAGGGATCGAAGTAATCCGCTGGATTGTTTTAGTCGAGATGAAAAAGACGTAGGTTTCGTCTCTATCCTGAAAGTATTGCCACAATAACACATGAAATGTATGACAATCTGAATCATAACAGTGAGAGGAAAGTAGCTGCGTCCCCGGACTTACAAGTTTTTGTATGTCTACGATTTCTTGCATGTTGATCGTTCCTACAAATAGTAGGAGACCTGCATGGCTTATCTCAAGCGAGAGTTTCAAGAATTGTGAACAGAGTCAGTACTGCTATTGCAGACCTTGCTCCTAAGTACGTTAAATTCCCAGATACAGCTGACGAAATCTTGATGGCCAATCGTGATTTTCATGCCATTGCAAGTACGTATGTACACACACGAAAAGTCACTCACAAAATCTTGAAGTTATCCCCTCTACCAAATAAAAATCGTAAATGTCGAGTAAATTTTTTCCACGGTGATTAAATTATAATAAAGCAAACTATAATTTTCCATTGTGTCCATTTAAGCATGTTTTCGCTGACAACCTTGACCTTTTGTTTGTGCCGCCCCTCACGTAATACTGGGCCTACAGTCTACTTTTATTCCAGACCTCACACAACAATATGTTGAATGAATGTTAAATTCCCAGCTACAGCCGATTAAATGATGGCCAAGCGTGCTTTTCATTCCATTTCCATCACCTCTTTCCAATAAAAATTGCACATGCCGAGTAAATTGTTCCAACACTAACAGTGATCCTTTTGTTTGTGCGACCCATCACGTAAGACTAATAGGCCTACTGCTATTGCAGGCCTCGCACCTTATCAAATTCCCAACTACTGCCAACGACTTCTAGATGCCTGTGAATGATGGTCAAGCGTGGCTTCCATTCCATTGCCATTATATGTAATAACAATCACTCACTTAGTCATAATTATTGTTCTATGATTGATCAATAATTCTAATAAATCAAACGATAATTTGCAACAATCAAGACAGTGCCCATGTTTTCCAGATGACGACCTTGACCTTCTGTCTACGCCGCCCCCTGTGCATTATTTTCAAATTAACCCTGTATAAGTCTAATTAATTTTTGGGCACCGAGGTAGGGTGGTTGGGTAGGTTTCATCACCGCTCATAATGAAAAAAAAAAAAAAACCTTTCCCGGTTAAAAAAAAAGGGGGGGGGGGGGCAATCAGGATGCACAATTAGTTTGAATGACCGTTCATGCTACAAAGAAACTGTCAATCCCGGTACACATGTGAAAAAAACAAAGATTAATTATTCATAAACAGCCCTAATGAAACACGCAAATACATCTTAGATGCCCCCATTATTAAAGCGTAAAATCTTAAGGACATAATGAAATACCAAACAAAGTTACCAGAGTGGTTGATAATGTCTGCACATTTGACCATGTTGGATATGAAATTGAAAGGAACAAAAGCATATAGTAGAGGCCTAATGCTTATGACCTGTTTTCAATAAAAAACTTTAGCATATATCGTTTTAAACTTTTTGTTGAATTTATACTTTATAGGATTAATATTAATAGTAAATTATAAATGATAATAATATATGCCCATGAATATATAAATAAAAATATTAAATTTATTTATCACTGCGATGGACAGCTGTATATAAAATTGCATTATTTTTCTACACACATTTGTTTCCGATTCTAGTCTATACATTAGAGTGAAAACACAAAATATAGTGACCCCATCTTTTCATATAAAATGGGTTAGATAATTGAACATGAATCATTTGAAAAGAACATGAGCCTCTGTCCCTCAAAATTGTCGTTGTTAAGAAGCCAGATATCATTATAATGAGGTTTCACTGTGGTTGTGAAACCTGCACTCTTGAACGGTTTTTAATATATAAACGTTTGTTATTTGGACAAAATGCTAACTTTGTTGGTATACATCAAAAGAGATAGAGAAAAATGAAAAGGAGGAGGGTGAAAATACAAAAAGACAGAAGCAGGAGATACAAGAAGATGGAGACCAAACGACAAAGCGAAACAGAGACAGAGGCAGACATAGACAGAGTAAAAGAGAGACAGAGAGAGACGTTGAGACAGAAAGACAGCAAAGGAGACCGAGACAGTAGACATACAGAGCGACAAATAGACACAGGATAAGACAAAGAGACAGACAGTAAAAGACAGGGAAACACAGGAAGAGAAACACTGACAGAGAGATTTATATAGATAGAGACAGAGAGAAATAGAGAGATATAGAGTAGCAGACACACACACACAGAGAGAGAGAGAGAGAGAGAGAGAGAGAGAGAGATGCAGGCAGAGAGACAATGAAAGACAAAGGTAGAGAGACAAAGCGAAAGACAGACAAAGACATACAGAAAGAGTAAGAGACAGAAAGAGAGACAGGTACAAAGACATTAAGAGACGAGTGGAGACAGAAAGGCAGAGGAAGAGAGACAGATACACTGGGACAGAGATGGTGAGAGACAGAGAGAAGCAGGAAGAACGACCTGAGAGACAGGGAAGACAGAAGAGACAGAGACTAAAAGATGAAGACAGAAAGATGGAGACAGAGGGACAATGATAGGAAGATAAAAGAGGGGGACATCAAAATGTAGAAAGACAAACGTGGAGAGAATACAAATGGAAAGAAAAAAAGAGAAATATAGAGAGACAAAGTTGGAAGGACACAATAAAATAGAAAAGGCAAATGGAGCAGAAAGAAAAAGAAAGATGAAAAGACAGAAATACAGAAAGGTGGGAAGACAAAAAGACAGACATAGAGAAAGATTGTTGAAAGAAAGACAAGGATGTAAAGACAGAATTATGGACATGAAAACAGAAAAGGAATCAAACAAGAGGCCCATGGGCATAATACTTTGCCGACAATTTTTGAACTATACATGTAGTAGGTATTCAAGCCATTTTCATGTAAATGTGTTGCCTGATGACCTTGAAAAGGTTGGGCGAGGTATTGGATATGAACATATAAAATGAGTCTTGACATAAAGTATATTTGGTATGAATTTTGTAATGCAAAAATGATCTATTGTAAAAATTATAAATTTAATGTGTTTTCCACCTCTTTGACAAATTTCCCATCGAATACCACAGGTGGGGCTCCCACTACTTTAATCACGATAGGGTTTTGTCTCTAAAATATATATTTAATGTTACATTCATATTACAGTCCCAATTAAATGTGCAAGCTCAATCAGCAAGTCACCTCTATTAATTTTATAGCCCTGGTGACATTAAAAATAGGGCAAGGTCATCCATATTACGTAACATTCCAGTTTCAAGACACACACACACACACATATGTATATATATATATATATATATATATTAAACATTTGTTATGACTAGCTTCAATATTTGCTGAAATAATGAATTTATATAAATTTTAACACAATTGGTCATATTTTTTTGTCAAGCTGTAGGCGGGGTCACTGCTATCTATTTCAATTGAGATTTTGACCTCCCCGACAATCCAACCAAATTTCATGAAGATCCACCATAAATTAAAGATACTAGATTGTTTGCAAGATTTTCACATTTTGACCCATATATGTCTTGACACTGTAGGTGAAGGCACTGATATAAAACGACCTACATTTTAAAATCTGCTTTTAGTTTTGAAATTTATATGTATCTATGTTGAAAATTGTATGAGCTGCTGTTTTCTCAAGCCACTTTCATGTATATGTATTGCCAGGTGACCTTGATAAAATAAGTCAAGGTCAATGATATAAACATACATTAGGAGTCTTGACATAAAATATATTTCATATAAATTTTGTAAAGTAAAGATGATGTGTTGCGAAAGTAATGAATAAACGTATTTTCCACCTCTTTGACAAATTATTCATACTATAGGTAGGGCCACCAATACCCCATGCAAAAGAGGGTTTCGTCTCTGCGATATGTATATTTAAGGTCATACTCATATTATTTTCAATTTTCCAATTATATGTGCAAGGCCCACCTTCATCAAGTCACCTTTATAAACTTAACGGCCCCGTCACCTTGGAAAAAAAGGTCAGTGTTTTTTCGGGGGGGGGGGGGATCTTTGCATTGTCGTCATTCACGTAACGTATTTTTAAATGACTTACCGCACCATACTATTATAACACTCCCCCCACTGCAATACGACATGCTTCGGTTTTGACTTCCCAAGTTCAAGGATGAATCTTCGATTGACACGACCCGGATTTCAACTCGCAAAAAAAAAAAAAAAAAAAAACATTCGGCACGTGTTACATACGTACACATAACAACTAGAAACTCGATCAGGGCTCACTAAAAACAAAAAATTATTTAGAGGCATGAACGATATAACTAAAACACACATTTTGCATTTTTGTTGCATATGAATGCAGTCAAACTGACCTGAGCTGGTCATATTTATACAGGCAAAAATAAAAAAGAACTTTGGGTTGGCCAGCCCGTAACTTAGCGCTTTATTTAACTAGTGCCATAGCGGAGAGGCCGTAGGCAGGAGTATAGGATAACTTACATTTCCAAATTTTCTGTGCTTCCACCCAGGCTTTGTTTTTCTCTAAGTTATAAATTATATGTAGGACTTCATTGAAGGCCAATTCCGCCACCTTTCTACGGTTAAGTACCTCCTGCACCAGTAGGAGGACGTGATATGCCTGGTAAGGGTCTTCCCTGCTTTTCACCATTTCCGGTTGTCGTCTGCTGGGAGTTTACGGATCACCATGGTAACAGACATAAGGGCCGCTTGGGTATCGGGATTTTTTTGTACTAGACTGAGGCAATGGTTGTGAATAGCCGTTAATTTTTTATGAATACGAACTTAGTAAGAAAAATGAGTTGCACTTAGTCAAAAAAGAAATTTGAACTTAGTACAAAAATTCTTATACTTGACTAAGTAAAGTTTTATGAATATAGCCTCTGGACTATTTGCCACAAGGACGTTTCGCCACATCTCAGTGGTCCAGACGCCGGATGCTAAGTTTAATAGTACTCCAGGCCTTGAATCATGCATGTGGGGTAATGTGCTCTGATGTGGCTCCAAATAAAATGTGATTTGCATATCCCGGTTTGGTTTGCACGCTCTTTGGTCTCACTTAGTGAAACAGATGCATGGATCTGCAGCAGTTCTGCGCAAGGGAGCATCCAATCGCCCTATTCCTTGTGATATACGTATTAGAAACACAGATACCTTAATTAGATATACAGATATCTGTATATTTCATTTCTTACACATATCTGTATCGCATATCTGTATTTGTTTTTCAGATATCTGTATTTTTGACACAGATATATGTATTTGTAATGTAGGTACCTGTATTTATAATACTGATACCTGTATTCCCAGTCTAATTCAGATATCTGAATTAGAAATGCATATGTCTAAATTACACATACAGATATCTCTTTTTGTAAATACTCGCAGGTCTGGCTTACCAAATGATTCTGCATTGCTACCACTCAAACGGGTGTACAGCTGTTCAGAGATTGCATTATCGGTACACCATACCTTGGTCTGCCTTTCGCAGCAGGTACAGCTTGCGACATTGGCGGTAGCGATCACTCCTTTGCCAAACTTGATATGTGGATAACTTGGCTGCCATTTTCTCTAGGCATCGGGTCAGGTTCGTCGGGATGTCTCTGCTAATAAATAATCAAAGTGTGATGTGGAGAGTGGTTGCTGATACCTAGTGGCGGTAACCCTTGTTTGGTGATCGGTGCCATGTTTGTTTACAATGTACATCCGCGGCGTCGAGTTCGAACAAAAAATTGCCTTGAATGACAACCCCCTAATTACTGACAAAATCCACTGGTTCCGGATGACTTTGGAAAGTCGATCGCTGAATAATTAGGTCCAGGGCCCAGGTATAAACTAAATTATTGTGCCCGTATTCACAGAGCGACTGGCAAGACCATTTTGATAGCAACCGTGTTGCTTATAATTCTGATTGATTGATTGATTGATTGATTGATTGACTTATTTATTTATTGATTGATTTCGAATATGTATGTATTTTCAGATATTTTGACGAACGTATTGAGAAGTTTGAAGTGTACAAAGTGGAAACTATTGGGGACTCTTACATGGTTGTCTCGGGTCTGCCTCGGAGAAATGGACAGCGCCATGTGGTGGAGATATCAGACATGGCTCTAATGTTATTGGAAAATGTCAACAGTTTCCAAATACCTCACATGCCCCATGATAAATTGTGTTTACGTATCGGAATACATACAGGTACTGTTTTTAATTCACTAAAAATTAGCATGTGAAACATTGAACTGTTTTTTTTTTGTTGTTGTTTTTTTTGGGGGGGGGGGGAATCCAAAACAGAGATATGGTCGACCAAGAGGGGCAACTTGAGTAGCCAATATGCACAGAGATTGTTCTGTGTAATATAATTATTGGCACCAGCACAAAATAAAGAATAAAGCATAACAATAGCATAACGGGACTGCACATCATCGTAACCGCACCCCGATCTTGGTTTAAATATATTTTACGCCTTGAAAATAGGTAATCAGGTGCCGTGATGGTTTAATATTTCGCTAATGTGTAGTGATGTACAGGAATTACTTGATGTCTTTCCAAGAATAAAATACAGATTCAAAACAAATGACAATTACAAACAGTTGTGGAGGAGAGCTAGGCCTCATTTTCTCTTTTTTTTTGTGAAAGTAAGACGATAAGGGAGGTACGACGGAACAGTATACGCGCCCTATATAAGACCCACCGCCGTGCCTCCTGCTGGTGGAGGTATAGTTGGTACAGCGCATTGGTCACTACCATAAATCAACAAAATTAAGCGAGATATTAGTGTTGAAGAAGACATATTCTGGGGATACTGCACTACACAATAAGAAATTCAGAATAAAGTAGGGAGGAAAAATGGTCGATTTCATGGTACGGTGCTGTTTATAAGATAAGATAAGCATTATTTCAGACATTAAAAGCTGGTCCATAGTACATGTTTGCATAAACGTGTACAACGAAGGATAAAAAGGAAAAGCTGCAATAATATACAATAAAACCTTAAACAACCGCAAATATTTATCTATTTGCATCGAACAATGCACAAAACCGAAAGGGTTGTTTGTAAGGTGAAGGAAGGAAAGTGACAACTGCTGTATACACATTATGCCTCTAAATGGTATAAAAGTCCAGTAGTCTCTATTTGAAAGTTTGTCAGGCAAAAAATATCAGGCCAGGGGTCCAGGGACGCAGCCTTGGCAGGGGACTAAAGGGCAGCACCAGCTCTGGCATTTTCTGTGCTCACAGACCACCAAATTGACTTCTGCAGCACCATTTATGGCGTGCAGTTTAACATACTTTTCCGTTGTTTAAGAAAAAAATATTTCGCAGACCTTCAGCTGTATTATTTACTAAATACTGAAAAGGAATGAAAGGTTTTTCCTTCAAAACATTCCAGTTGCATTGTAAAATTATATCTAGGCATGCAATGTTGAGCAAATTGTCTTTAGTTACATCAGTTGTATTCTGTCCCTTCTGAGTATAAATCTAAACTTGATGATTTATTTAAGTGACGTAAGGAACAAGGGATTCCAGCAAATTTCCTATATTATGCAAACAAGTATGTGAAGTTTTTGTTGCAAGGAAAAGAGAATCTGATTTTGCAACACAGTTCAGTGCATCTTGACTACATAGATGAAGAATTAACCAATTAAGATTTATTATATCTCTTCGCTTCAGGACCCATAAGTTGCTAAGCTAAATTATATATATATATATATATATATATATATATATATATATATATATATATATATATATATATATATATATATATATATATATATATACATATATATGTGTGTAGATATATATATATATATATATATATATATATATATATATATATATATATATATATATATATATATATGGAGTAAACCTTTGTTTCGAAAATGTTACTGCATTCTCTCTATCAAAATACAAAGCATTTGTGTCACCTGGAGCCATATAAACTTACACATTTTATACGAATGGGTGACATCTAGCGTTTGACCATTGAAGTAGACCATTGAATACTTCACTCTGTAAGTTTAATTTAGATACCACAGTGAAACACAGGGAAACGTTTGTGATTTTACATGTTTCAAACCAACACCACCACCACACTGACCAGTGAACATCAAATTGATAAAATAAAAACTAAATATACACAGAAAAACCGATATTATGGATGGTGCATCCCAGTGATCATTGGTCACTTCTGTCTGCAAACTTGTTCACAATATAGCCCAATATAAATGTATCGCTTACAAGCAAACAGCGATCCTGCGGACAATGTTTTTCCCATGTTGGCTTACAGGACACATAAAGGTACTGACATGTCTGAACCAGTCTTTAATCGTTATAATCTGGCTGTTCATTTTGCGTGCCACTGCTCGGAAGAGCAGATTCATTGTCTACAAGCACTTCTGCATCAATCCTTGACACATCCAACTCCTGATTCTGTATGACACGAATACTGCTTGGGAAAGCAGGTCCAATGTCTGTAGACACCTCTGTATCAACTTGGTCAGCACTATCCGAAAATATTGAGAAGGAATGCTTATTTAGAGTTAGGTGACCATACTACATCACAAAAACCAAGATATGATAATACAAGTAACCCCAACGCTGGTGGAAGACATTGCAATTATATGTTACGTAGCATGTGTCTGCTGTATTCTATAGAAGGTCCGTAAAAATAACTTCCTGTTTTTTCTCTTTTAAATGGTGAGCAGGCAGCAAGTCATATTTTTCTCTCTTAAACACGAAACAAATGGTATTTTATACCATATCAATTGAGGAATTATAGGTACAGTTTGTCTAGATCTTTTAATAAAATTGAAATTTCGGGTCAAAATTGGTGACAAGAAACAAGGAAAAAATATGGGGAATAAAGGTGTCAAAACAAAGGAAGTTTTAATTCATTATTGTTTCTGTTTTTCGCATTAAGCCTTCCTGTCGTTTCACTTTTTGAATAATACAAACATAATTAAGATTAAAAACACATAAATTAAAAATATATTCATAGCCATTTCAATAACAATGGTTTATGACCTTATTTTACTCTCCAGTCGTTAATTATGTTCATCTGGTACCCTATATTTTACTGTATCCTTAGGTCGTTTTGGCGGGACCACTACTTTTCCTCTTACTAAAATATACCTTTTTGGGAAAGCATTCAGTAGGCTGTGTAATAGCTTTATGTATGCCTTTAAATATTGATATGCTCAGACCAATAAGTGCCTTTTCTGTTGCTAATCTATATTGTTTTAGTTTGTTTTAATAATTTTTGAACAACTTAAATTCATTATCAATATCCAAATTATTACAGCATTTCAGCTCACAGAGCCATGGGCCAGGGTATTTTAGAATATTCTTATGGAGTAGAATTTGCAATAATATTCTGAGTTTTCAGTAAAACGAAGCAAAAAAACCCCTTACGTTTGTAACGTTAAAGAAAGTTAATACAAACTAGGCCTTCCTAAATATTTATCTTTATTTAGTTGATTTTTATTTTGTTTCAAGTCATTTTCAGAAGACTCGTGTACATGACCTGATTAATGAATTCACGTGGAATAATATTGTGGAATTGACCGTTAGCTTTCGACCGAAGGCCTTCAGGTGAGGCCCTCAGTTGAAAGCCAACAGTCGGCGAGGTAGAGAGGATGAGGGTGGTGTTGGATATAAACTATTGGCAGTGGAAATATTTCAAACCTCATTTGCATAATGTATTCAATGCACTACGAGCACCTGTACAACGGCATGCCCGCCCGGCGGATCGGTCAGACCTCTTTTCCACTTTATTATTATTTTCTTTTAAGGAAAAGGTTGGTCCGACCGATCGGTCCTCTATGCTACAACACAAAATTATTTTGTCTGCTCTAATCACAGAGAAAACCAGCAGAATGTTTGTCATTATATTTTAGTCAAAAAGAACCCATTGTCCAAAATTAATGTTTACTGATTAGCTTAGAAGGGAACAAACAAAATTCTGTGCCCCCCCCCCCTTCCCCCACACGCTATTTTCCTGTTTTAAACACATTCTGCTGCCCCGACCGTATGAGCTATACACCAAATGATTCATCACAAGCCACTCTGTCCATCACTGCCTGATAATTGAGTTGTCGGATGTATTGACGCCCATTTGGGCCATCATATTCACCGCCAAGCCTCTCAGTTGCAAATGAACCACTCTTTGTTGAACGGAAGTGACCCCGACGTACACACTTGAATTTCTCCTTCGCTCTGATTGGCCGCCAGTTAATAAATTTGTATTTTCGTTTACTTACCAGTTTTGCTTTGATCCCTAAATCATGAGCAGACACATCATGCTTCATTAGGCACTCAACGATTGCAGAACGCGTAAAAGTATAATTTTGTTTTTCTGTTACCATGACAACATATTGTGTTCAAAGCCTGATATGACAGAAAAAGTACAGCCAGAATTTGATTTATTTCTGTTTATCTTGTTGATGTACTTACATGTTTTGTCTGCTATAAGGTTGGTCTATTGAGGCTAAAATATCTTGTTCGAAATTTTATTCACACCTAAACTTTTGAATAAAAATGAAACTTTTTTTTTCTTTTAAACAGTAACCATAATTCCAGCACTTTTCAATGCTTACAATTTTACGGTTCTCTGCCAAATATTTATGAAAACAATGTCTGAGGTATTTGTGGATACATACGAACTATTTACTTGCAAATGCCATTCTTAAATTTTGACAGTTGTGTTGGCAGGTTTTTGTGGTGCCACTGGGTAAGTGCGTCCTTGCAAGACACCCGCCTGGATTTTCTTTTTATAATGTTGCATCACATCATTTTCAGGGCCGTGTGTTGCGGGCGTAGTGGGCACCAAGATGCCACGCTATTGCCTTTTTGGAGATACAGTCAACACGGCGTCCAGAATGGAAAGCACTGGCTTGCGTAAGTAACGCAGGAAAGTGGACTTTGAACTTCATTTGCTTTATCCAACATACACATTTATATATTGAAAATAGTTAAAGAACGAATGACGAAACACGTGTCTTTAACAATAGGATATTTATGGTCTCAAAATGGTCTTCTGTTTCAGATTATATTCAAAACTAAAATTCCATTCTATCATACTCATTACGTTCACGATGAGTGTGGATTTATTCCAAACATCTAATAAAAAAATTCTCGAAAGTTATCTGATATCTGTGTAAACAATTTTGGTCACAGCTGGATGTAGAACAATAGAGAACTGCATGCATTTCGTCTTTAGTATATTACATTATTGCACGTAATCTCTGTACCAAAAGTGTTTCCTGTGTCATTTAAAAATTGAAAGAAATTAAGAGAGAGACACACACTAAGTTTGAATATACAAAGCAACGAAGAAACAAAGATAAATGGAAAGAAAAAACATCAAATGAAGCAAAGGAAGAAAGAAAAAGGTGAAATAAATAGGTTGCATTACATGTCAAAGAGGGGCATCATCTATACCAGAAAAGAGAAAGAACAAGTGATGCAAAAAAAAGAAAACGGGGTGAAATAAGATATGCACGAAACGTAGAAAAAGCAAACTGTGACAAAAACGCAAAAGACACATAAAAGAAGAAAAAAAAAAGGACACACAGGAAAGGAAATCTGAAACACAGAACGGAAGGAAGGAACCAGAGACACAGAGCAAAACTATACACATATCACTAAAACAAATAGAGGAAGGAATAAATTAACGATAGGGGAAACAACGGCAAAATAACGAACAATTGAACGGCAGAATTAAAGAAACAAAACGAAAATGTTTCTGGTGATGTGCTGTAGCTTTGTTTGACATGGTGTTATGGTTTATGGCATAAATATTCGTGATTAAATTTACAAGCGTGGGACGAGCACCGCGCAAGAAAAACAGGAAAGCTAGAAAGAAAATAAACATTATTTTTGAGACCGAACATAAGAAGAAAAGTAAAATACAAAATTAGAAAATAACAAAAAGGAGAGGAACAGCACCAAACAAACAAGCATACACAGACACACAGAGAGAGTTATAAGAAAACGAAGCCCCAAACAAAGAGGAAGGAAAACGAACAACAGCAACGGACACAGAAACACAAAAAAAAGAGAGATAGTGTGTTGACATGGTGTGTCTTGTCACCAGTTCACATCAGCTTGGTTAGTCTGCGGCGTCTGGCGGTGTGTCATACGTTATGTCCAGTGGTGTTTGGTGGCGTCGTATAGGCTTATTACACCCGTGACTGAATGTGCATTCTTTCTGAAGCGTCCAGGTTAAAGAAGATATATAGTCAGAAAGACAAGTTGAAAGCAATGGATGACGGACCCTAGGACGCAAGAGCAGGAAAATGCAGCAGAAGAGGGATGACAGACTAGCAAGGCGGGACCTGAAAGATAAGCCCCCCCCCCCCCCAAAAAAAAGAAGTTGCATCGAAAAAAAAAAAAGAAAAAAGAAGGATAGGGGTGGGCAGGAAGGACGCAAAGATAGAGGGCGAAGAGTCATGTAAACAGGAAGAATTAAAGGGGGAAAGGATGGAAAGACAGAACAAATCAATGAAACAAAGGAAAGAAGGGACAGACAAAAACAATTAACGGAAGTAAGGTATGCACATCCCGGAATACCCTGCAGGACACCATACAGTGGCATTGTATCTTGTGGTGTGGTGATTGAGCACAGTGTAAATCAACATTCGTATAAAAAGACTTGAAACTGCACACAATGAGCTGCTAAGCAAAAGCTATTGACTGGTAGGCCTCAATTTGCGGAAACTTGGGTACTGTAGCTGTGAAAGAAAAGCGGATCTCTCTTGCATTCGGCCCATTGGAAACGAACTGCGCAAGCTCAGATATTCTATGTGCTATAAAGCATTTTCAAGAGCTGAAGCAAGATACGTCCTTTTCTTTTTGTTTCAGCCTTCAAAATTCATATCAGTGAAGTCACTGCGAGTGCCCTCGATACCTTGGGGGGCTATACCATAGAGGCCCGGGGACTTATACCTGTGAAGGTAAACAAGTGTTATATTTTTTTAATTAACTGTAAGAAGACACCGAAAATATGGGTTTTTTAAAAGTAACAGTAGCGTGGTGAGTGTACAGTGAAGTTTTGGAAGGACCCTAACCTACTGAGGTGATGCATGGCATCCAGGTTTTTTATTTTAAAGCGAGAGCGAGGAACTGGGATTATTACACTTCATCTCCATACTACTGCAATGAAAAAAATATAAAAAAAGACAGAAAGACAGAAAGAAAGAAAAAAAGAGAGAGAAAGAAAGAAAGAAAGAAAGAAAGAAAGAAAGAGAGAAAGAAAGAAAGAAAGAAAGAAAGAAAGAAAGAAAGAAAGAAAGAAAGAAAGAAAGAAAGAAAGAAAAAGAAAAAAGACTGCACTGTAGCACCAGAGGGTTTGTGTAAAGCCGTGCAGCACTAGAGGGCTCGCATGTGAAAATGAGATCTTGAGCCATGAATGTTAAAAAAGATGATAATGATGTTAAAGGTCCCGCTGCTGGCTTCAAGAGTACCCCAAAACTGTAGTGGTAACATATACAAATGTTACACTTTTAAGTACATTATACAGATTAGATTAACTTTGTGACATATGCTTCCAACCTTCTTTTTGGGTACACCAATGGTGACAATATATAAGAATGTT
>OZ026626.1:15793670-15798670 GCA_964020975.1 Hermodice carunculata | reverse complement strand
TCATGCTATTTCGTAAAGGGATAAAAAGGGAAGAAAAGGAAAAGCGAGAACTTTGTCAGTGCCTCGTGCCAGATAATGCACGTTACATAATTGAGGTGACCTTGAACAGCTGGGCGCCGAAGAATATATATACCAACAATCAGCGAAGGAAAGATGTACATGTAGAAGATTACTGAAGGGTTCGATGTATTGCAAATTGGTTGCAGTAAATGCGGCCAATGCAAAACCACATGAAGTAAAGATGGTAATATACCAACGAGATTTGTTCCGGACAACAAGGCTCAAAATGTAAGCATATTTGTCAATAAAAAATAACCACAATGGACAGGTAGAAGTACAAAGCAATAATTTGACCACTCGTTGGCAGTATATACCAAACAAACTTGGGCATATGAAACATACCATATGAAATTAACGAAGATGCATGGTACATGTTTGTGACAAAATGGTGACTGTAGCTGATAACAGATCAGGTTTAAGAGACAAAACTGCATTGCGGCAAATATGTACAAGATAAGCAGGGCTGGTAAGCAACTTATTGACCAAATTGTATATTCAAAGTACACGGTATGCCCATAAGTATATCAGCAGTAACTGTACTCTAAGTTTGTTTGAAACGACACAGCAGCAATTACATATCCATGGTATGTTGCGCCGTGTACCGACAACTTATGGTAAAACCTAAACCAAATTTCTGAGCATAGTATGCAGATATGTGTAGCGGTGTGCCTGTAACAAAAAGAAAAAAAAAACACATACAGCCAAAAACGTTGACTGCTTATGGGTTAAGCAACGCGACCATGCTCTTTAACGTTTGTTGGCTGCTAAACAAGATACGAGAATATGGTTAAAATGCGGACCCATAGAACCTGGGTCAAAAATATACTGATGTTTACGTGTACACGACATGAGTCACTAATAAGTTGATCAAGCCTCATAATCACAACTTGCACTGCGTGGTTTTCAGCGTAGCAACAAATACATGTATATGCCAGGGTAACCTGCATCTATTCGAGAAACACATTCTCTTTAGAATACAAACACGCCTTTCTAGAGAAATACACACAGCGAACATGTGGAAGTGCAAAACAATAATTTAACCTCTCTTCGGCAATGTATACAATACCAATATAAAATGTACACATCAATTTGAAAACAAGGAAGATGCATAACAGGGAATGGTGACTGAAGCTGGCAAAAAGTCAGGTATATGAAACAAATGTAGATAACAGCAAATCTATTTCAGGTAATCTGTAATTGGTCAACAAATTTAAATTGACCTAATTTCGTATTAAAAATGCGCAGTATGGCCAGACACAAATCAGCAGTAACAGCATTCTAAGGATTGTTTAAAACGATGTAGGAGCAATTTCATGTTCTATGGTAGTGTGCACGAGCAATTGTGATGCAACCTAAATCAATCTGCATGGAACAATATTTGTAGTGGCGATACTGAAAGAAATTAAAGAATTACGTAAGCAGAGCACACATTGTGAAAAACACAAAAGATGAAAGAGAGAGTTGACATCCTCTACAAATTGACATTTAGCTCAAAAGTGAAAAGAATCGTAGACAAAGGATAAGTAAAGAAATAGTCACAAATGACGCGGTCTATAAATGCCCATACTATAGCATTTTAATTTGGCTTTCAATGTTTACAGTGAGGTATTGTTTGCTACCAGATCAACGATTGTACACCTCCAGATCCTCTTTGTTGTGAATTTAAACAACACGGCTCTAGTTACGATTTACATCGCAGCTGTTGTATTCTGTTATTTTGAGACGGCTGTCTCAAGACCAACATGAGGGAATTTTCTATCCACGCTTCTAACCACGAGCCAGATACATGATGATGTGATTTCCTTTTCTGTTTCCTCTGCAATGAAATAATAGTTACTGTTTTTGCGAGCTTGAAACACATGTTGCCTCACTCGATAGGACAGAAATCGCTCAATGATCGTTCTCGCTTTGCCATTTGTTCTTGTATTCCGATTCCCCACCCTGTCTTTGCGACATATGTCTTAGGGTTTAAAATTGATACCCAGATTATCAGCGTAACTATGAATCATAGAGTCTGTATCCTCCTCTTGCCTCTCAGGATCTTTCGACCAAAATCATAGACAGTTCCTCCAACTGCATCGCTCAGCCTCCTCTTGGTTACGCTCAAGATTTTCGATCTTATCAGTCAACTGCTTTATCTTTACATTGGCCTCATGTAATTTTTTTTCGACTTCGTCTACTTTCGATTCTGCCTCATTAGCTTTAACCTCAGCCTCATTAACCCATGTCTCAAGATCCTCTTGCTTTTTTTATTTTGAAGTCATGTCTGCGAGTAGGGCACCAACCTCCTTCTTGATCATATCAGCAGTTATATACGACAAAAGAGCAATTTTATGGAGCCAGAAAGTAATGTCTGGATTGTGAATTGCGCTAATCTAATAACTGTGCTTTGTAATATGTCTCTAAGTAATATGTATTTGTCACACTCACAAAGAAAATGAAAAGAATCTTCGTTTGCATTGCCGCAGCCACTCTCGGGGTAGTCCACCATTTTTTTTTTTTTTCATATAAAGGTCCCCATGTAGGTCGATGCATTTCATTTGTAGCCGAGTATGAATAGCGGCTAGTCGACGATCACCAATGTAGAAAGTTTGTTTGTTTTCCCAACATTATTGATACGGTTAAGACTCTCTTTAAAAATCATGAGTAGACTCAGCATTACGCAGAGACAGAGGTAATCCGTTCCATAATCTAATCACGGAAGGAGAGCATGAGCTATCGAATAAATTTGTTCGCGTACGGTACGTATTTCTGACAAATTTGAATGATCTGACGTTATACCTTTAATTGTTCTTGGCCAGAGAAATAAAGACTCCATCGCTGATTGAGTCTTAAAATTAAGCTACTCACCTGTCGATGTTACTTTTTCCGATTTCCGCTTCCGAGTCCCTCATTATGTGCCTCTTGACGGCACTGTGGACTCACGGATATATCTTGTGTACCATGAAAATTTTATAAAGCCCTGGGCTGAAGAACTTGCTTTGGCTGTTCTACTGACCAGATGTTTCTGATCATATTGCCAGTGAAGCAGCTAAAAATAATTCATTAATGGTAACTGTTCACTTCACATGTATTTCTGAACCACATGTAGTATACATGATAATTATATAAAGTCATAGACTGAAAAACATGCGTTGGTTCCACTGATGATCACTACTCTGTTCATGATCTAGTATAATACTGACCATAAGGTGCACTGTATTTTATTCTCAGGTGGATTTTTTTTAGACTTACCTTATTTTTATTTCCCGGAAACAGGGGCTCAATGGAATATAATGATATCAATATCATGACTAGGTGCTCCCGGGGTCGCCAGAGGGAGGCAGCGGTAGCGGCCGGATCTCTGTGCGAACCCACATGACATGATTGATTCCTATTTTTTATTTGTGTACTTTCGATGTTTTACTGAGTGTTATTGTGTCATTTTATTTATATATACTATGATAACGTTCCCCCATGCAGTAGCATGACATTAGCTCTGTTGGTTTTGTACCCTTATCTGCCTGTTTTGTATCCTTCGTTTCACATACTTGAGTAGTTATTTGAATTTCTGCATGGTGTATTTTATCTGCCTTTATCACGTCGATGTACTCATTTGAATGGACTTTAAATTTCTGCGTTCGCGGATGTTTGATAAAATAATAAAAATAATTATAACAATGATATATTAGGTTCAGAAATAGTGATTGGAACTTGATTCCTCAGATATTGAGGTGCAAGACCATGCATTATATTGTAAGAGAGGATCAATTTGCTTTTCTTTCTTCTCTCTGATAGCTTTTCGATACTGGTTTCCTTATAAACAAGATTGTGGTTGGTTCCCATTTTTGTCCCTGTTATTAGTCTCACTGCATGAAGCTGAACATTTTCAAGCTGTTGAGACTCCTGTAAAGAGCAGCCGTCCCACACAACTGAACCAAACACAAGAATCGGATGAACAAAGTTGTGATTAATAATTCCTAATTGTATTCTACTCATGCAATATTGTAAATATTTCGTGATATTACAGATCATGGTTCTGTACGGTTTCGTTAATAAAAACTAAATCAGGATAATTAAGAAGTATTCGTTTCTTAGAAATGATCACGGTTCTTGTTTTAGATGGGTTAAACGAGACCAACCATCTATGCGACCAACTCCCCATCTCATTCAGATCCAGATTCAGATAATTGGTCGCACAAGTGGCGTTTTCAACTTCAGTTAAAAAGAGTTGTATGGTCTGCAAGCAATCTAATAGACGAGTGTACGACACTGACAATATTATTTATATGATTGAGAATAAATGGGAACTCAGTAAAAATCATTGATGGACTCTTGCTCTAACTTTATCACAAGAAGGCTCAGCTGCCTCCGAAAAGACCCGTTGCATTTGTCCTTCTAAATGAAAAAAAAAAAAAAAACACTTGAGGAGAGAACCACAGATTCCAGCCTGTTCAAGTTTGTGCATGAGACCAGGATGGTAAACTCGGACAAACGCTTAGGTTATATCGCAAAAAAACAATCCTGACATCTTTTTTTCAGATGCATAGCTTCACAAAAAGTATGATTAAAATAGACAAGCTGGTTAACAGTTATATCGTCGGGGTTGAATCCGGACTGCCAATCTGATAAAACAACAGTGTCCCTGTAAAAATTATAAACGTGTTTAAAGATAACTCCTTCAAATACCTTACTGACGCAACTCAATAGCGAAATGGGTCTATAATTTTTGCCACACAATCTAGAACGACTCTTTTGAAAACTGGAACTACGTTTGCTCTCTAACATAAATCAGTCAGTTTTCTTCCTTGATTAGTTTTAGGGTCCGCATTTAGATATCCTATCAATACAAAATTATAAACACCCGAATTGTTTGTTCTGTCGTTCTATCGACAGTTCTCTGTTAGTCGTCCTAAAAGAACTCAAGCGAATGTGGGGGCCGATACAATACCGCAACTGAA